>JBBDGP010004764.1:0-142116 GCA_037952835.1 Lithobates septentrionalis | reverse complement strand
GAGTATTGAGCTCTGCCGTCAATACTGCTGTCAATTCCCCTTAACGATGGAGAAATCCGGGATTTGTCGTCATCGGTGGGCGGCGGCGGCGGCGTGCACCGCGCTCTGCAGATCATTAAGACCGGCCGTAAAATCTTCCTTGTTATTGTCCTGGTATTTATTGGTGATTATCCCGGCCGAGCGGGCGCTGCCAAGACTCACAAATGTCTTTCATTCGGCACGTCTCCCGTTATTAATGCGCCGGTAATAAGTGCGCACTAAAAGGCGCCCCCCCTGCCATTTCCGGTATGTGGCACCTGTAATAAAAGGGGGCCGCGTTTGAAGTAGCAGGAGGGGGCTTAATGAAGTCACCTGCTTCTGGTCTGCGGCCGGCTCCACCTGCATGGCTGGAAGGCGGTGAGCAGATGTGCGCAGCGCCATATGGAGGCCGCCGCTCCCCGGGGCCGCGTCTGCGCCAGCTGCTGGAGGACGCCGACGGAGGACATTTCTTTCTTTCACACTCAGTTCCAATAAACTTCCATTACAAACACTTTATGGAAAATGTTTTAATTCCCCGATATATGGGGTCCTGCGAAATGTCAAGAGGTGGAGGACCCGGGGGGCGCAACATGTCACAGGCCGCGTCTGACTCCTAGAATACACCGCTAACCGCCACGTGTGTCTCCAATATGACCAACATGGCCGACTGCACGGAACAAAACACTGCAAATATATATCGTAATCTCATTCTCTGGGCAGCTATATACCGAGCGGGGGCTCTCCCGGGGGGCGCATCTACCATGAGGCAAACAAGGCGTTCGCATTGGGCGGCATCTTTCAAGGGGGTCGTCGATGCCTCCAGACAGAAGGGACACTACAAGCAGTGGCATTGCTATGGGGGTGCGGACCGCACCCGGGTGACACCGGCCAGAGGGGCAGCTGTGGACTGAGCGTTCCGTGACGGGGGGCAAAGCAGAAGCCGGAGGAGGTGGCCGGGGGGGAGGTCCCGGGCTGTGACCACGCCTCTGCAGTCAGAAGGTGAGAGTCCAGTGTAGGTTTTTTTTGGGGGGGGAGAACCTCCTCCACTCTCTTACCCCCTCTCCCTCTCTTTCTCACCCCCCCCCCCCTCTCTCCCTACCCTCATCTCTCTCCCTCCCCTCATCTCTCACTCCCCCTCTCTCCCTCCCCTCATCTCTCACCCCCCCTCTATCCCTCCCCTCATCTCTCTCCCTCCCCTCATCTCTCACCCCCCTCTCCCTCCCCTCATCTCTCACCCCCCCCCCCTCTCTCCCTCCCCTCATCTCTCTCCCTCCTCTCATCCTCACCCCCCCTCTCCCCTCCCCTCATCTCTCTCCCTCCTCTCATCTCTCACCCCCCTCTCTCTCCCTCCCCTCATCTCTCACCCCCCCCCTCTATCCCTCCCCTCATCTCTCTCCCTCCCCTCATCTCTCACCCCCCCTCCCCTCATCTCTCACCCCCCTCTCCCTCCCCTCATCTCTCACCCCCCCTCTCTCCCTCCCCTCATCTCTCTCCCTCCTCTCATCTCTCACCCCCCCCTCTCTCCCTCCCCTCATCTCTCTCCCTCCCCTCATCTCTCACCCCCCCCCTCTATCCCTCCCCTCATCTCTCACCCCCCTCTCTCTCCCTCCCCTCATCTCTCACCCCCCCCTCTATCCCTCCCCTCATCTCTCTCCCTCCCCTCATTTCTCTCCCTCCCCTCATCTCTCACCCCCCTCTCTCCCTCCCCTCATCTCTCACCCCCCCTCTCTCCCTCCCCTCATCTCTCACCCCCCTCTCTCCCTCCCCTCATCTCTCACCCCCCTCTCTCTCTCCCTCCTCTCATCTCTCACCCCCTCTATCCCTCCCCTCATCTCTCACCCCCCTCTCCCTCCCTTCATCTCTCACCCCCCTCTCTCCCTCCCCTCATCTCTCACCCCCCCTCTCTCTCCCTCCCCTCATCTCTCACCCCCCTCTCCCTCCCTTCATCTCTCACCCCCTCTCTCTCCCTCCCCTCATCTCTCACCCCCCCTTTCTCCCTCCTCTCATATCTCACCCCCTCTATCCCTCCCCTCATCTCTCACCCCCCCTCTCTCCCCTCCCTCATCTCACCTCTCCCTCTCTCTCTCAGCCCCTCCTCTCCCCCACCTTTTCCCCCTCCTCTCTTTCCCCCACTCCTTCTCTTACCCCTTCTGAAGAGGCTGAGCTCTAATAGAAAGAGGTGGGGCCTAAAGAGGAAGGGGTGGAGTTTACAGATGAAGGGGTGGATCTTAAACAGGAAGCGGGTGGGACAAACTTAGATGGGGGGTGCCCGATTTTAGTCTTGCCTAGGGCAGCACTAAACCAAAATACACCACTGACCACTCCTCCAGACTGACCTCAGCATCACATGTGGGCGTTACCTATGCAGCCTGCCTAGGACCGCCCACTCCTCCAGACTGACCTCAGCATCACATGTGGGCGTTACCTATGCAGCCTGCCTAGGACCGTCCACTCCTCCAGACTGACCTCAGCATCACATGTGGGCGTTACCTATGCAGCCTGCCTAGGACCGCCCACTCCTCCAGACTGACCTCAGCATCACATGTGGGCGTTACTTATGTAGCCTGCCTAGGACCACCCACTCCTCCAGACTGACCTCAGCATCACATGTGGGCGTTACTTATGTAGCCTGCCTAGGACCACCCACTCCTCCAGACTGACCTCAGCATCACATGTGGGCGTTACTTATGTAGCCTGCCTAGGACCGCCCACTCCTCCAGACTGACCTCAGCATCACATGTGGGCGTTACCTATGCAGCCTGCCTAGGACCGCCCACTCCTCCAGACTGACCTCAGCATCACATGTGGGCGTTACTTATGTAGCCTGCCTAGGACCACCCACTCCTCCAGACTGACCTCAGCATCACATGTGGGCGTTACCTATGCAGCCTGCCTAGGACCGCCCACTCCTCCAGACTGACCTCAGCATCACATGTGGGCGTTACCTATGCAGCCTGCCTAGGACCGCCCACTCCTCCAGACTGACCTCAGCATCACATGTGGGTGTTACCTATGCAGCCTGCCTAGGACCGCCCACTCCTCCAGACTGACCTCAGCATCACATGTGGGTGTTACCTATGCAGCCTGCCTAGGACCGCCCACTCCTCCAGACTGACCTCAGCATCACATGTGGGCGTTACCTATGCAGCCTGCCTAGGACCACCCACTCCTCCAGACTGACCTCAGCATCACATGTGGGCGTTACTTATGTAGCCTGCCTAGGACCGCCCACTCCTCCAGACTGACCTCAGCATCACATGTGGGCGTTACTTATGTAGCCTGCCTAGGACCGCCCACTCCTCCAGACTGACCTCAGCATCACATGTGGGCGTTACCTATGCAGCCTGCCTAGGACCGCCCACTCCTCCAGACTGACCTCAGCATCACATGTGGGCGTTACTTATGTAGCCTGCCTAGGACCACCCACTCCTCCAGACTGACCTCAGCATCACATGTGGGCGTTATCTATGCAGCCTGCCTGGGACCGCCCACTCCTCCAGACTGACCTCAGAATCACATGTGGGAGTTACCTATGCAGCCTGCCTAGGACCGCCCACTCCTCCAGACTGACCTCAGCATCACATGTGGGCGTTACCTATGCAGCCTGCCTAGGACCGCCCACTCCTCCAGACTGACCTCAGCATCACATGTGGGCGTTATCTATGCAGCCTGCCTGGGACCGCCCACTCCCTCCAGACTGACCTCAGAATCACATGTGGGAGTTACCTATGCAAAGACAGCCTGCCTAGGACCGCCCACTCCTTCAGACTGACCCCACCAAGGCATTTTGATATTTGCATAACTCCTCCTCAGAGCCCACCCACTTCTTGAATCAGGACTGAGGGCTCTGGAGAGGATTACTGAGGCCGGGGGCTGGAATGTTTTCAGGAAGCCATGTACAGCCCCCTGCCAGCCCCTCCCACCTCCCACCAGCCATGATCTGCCTGCATTGCATAGAGAAGCACAGAGACCCAGCATTGACATCAATGAAACTACCGGTAAAATAAAGTCTGTAATGAAAAGTAAAATGTTTTAAGGAAGGAACGATGGAAGCAAAATAGAAGCAGATTTACATTTCAATGCAGAAGACTGCAGGGATAACAGCGGGGGCGGTTCTTGTAATAATGTATCTTTATTCTTCTTTCTATAACGCGGTCATTAAAGTCCAGTCTATTTATGGCGCCTGCATTGTAATAAAAGTTTACTGACTCTCAGTGCGCACAATCACCACCACATGGAAAACGAAGAAATAATAAATAAAAATAAATAATATAATATTAAACAATAAATAAATCATAGCTAAAATAAATATTAGTAAATAAAATAAAAACAAATATTAAAAAATTAAAAAGTAATAAATAAAAACAAATAATATCAATATTAAATAATTAATACATACCAAATAATATAAAAAAAATCTAAATAAAATATAAACAAATAAATAATGAATAAATAATAATAAAATAATAATAATAATAATAAGCAAGCAATAAAAACAAATAAAATAATAATAATAATCAATAAATAACTAAAATAAATAATAATAAATAAAATAAAATGTATTAAATAAAACAAATAATAATAATAAATAACAAATAATAATATATAACAAAGAAATAATAAATACAAATAATATTAAGCAATAAATAAATAACTAAAATAATAATAAACATAAAAAAATAACAAAACAAATAACAAATAAAATAACAAAACAAATAATAAATAACTAAAATCATAATTAAAAGACCAAATAATAATAATATAATAATAATAATAATAATAATAAATAAGTAAAATAACATAATACATAAATTAAATAATATTAAATAATAACAATAATAAATCAAATTAAAAAAAATATTAAAAATAAATACATTTAATAAGTAATAAATTTAAAAAAACAATAAATACTAATAAATAAATGAATAAAATAAAAAATAATAATAAATAAGTAAAATAATAAATATTTCAAAAGTATGTTACCAGTTCTAGGGACAGCTGTTATATTCCACATCCTGTTATTTAAGAATTTGTACAAAGTTGGGACACTGTCCCGTAAAGGTAGGACTCTTAAGGATGCACAGCTGACACTGAGGTGAGCACAGAGTTGCTTTAAAACCAAGTTTAATAGACACAAAAATTAAAAGTTACTTACAGAGATATACACATCTCATAATAGTAGCAATAGCATTACATGGTGTAAACATTGATACTTGTTCCCAATGCTGATAACAGTTCACATATGTAGAGTCAGCCAACGCGTTTCGCAAAGTAAAATCTCTGCTTCTTCAGGGAAATTCAGGGTCTATCTGATTATTATTGAATTGAAGAAAACACCATTACTATCATATTATGCCACATGATTATCCATTTATCACATAGTCATTTATTTCATTACATTTCATAAAAATATACCACATTATAAAAAGTGCTCACCAATTTCATTGGTATGTAGCTCCATGAAATCAAATCAAATAATAAATACATTAAATAATAATAATACAAATAAATAATAATAATAAATTAAATAAAACAATACTAAAATTAAAAACAAAACAAAATTAAAAAAAATTACAATTAAAAACAAATAAATAAGTAATAAATAAAATAAATAAATAAAATATCAAATAAAATACCAAATTATAATAAATAAATAAAATAAAAATAAATACATATTATTAAATAAGTAAAATAAAATAATAAATAAATGAAATGATAATAAAATAAAATTAAGAATAATAAATGATACATAAATAGAATAAATGGTAATAAACTAAACGCCATTGTGAAAAACACTTTAGACAATCACACAATTTTTTTCTAATTATTTTCTGCTCTCGGGTAGTTCCATCTTTGGTCGATGCGCTGCGACGGTTCGCCATCATGGGGGGAGAAGCCGAGGTTTTGTTTATAGGGCCCCCCCAAGCAGGGACCTGCTGATGTGTCACCCCCCCACTCACTGTGGACATGCTAATAAATACTTAGAAATGAAATGATCCATCTCGCGGCGCCCTCGACACGTTCCGCCACCCTTTTCTCCCCACCTCCCTATTTAATCAGGCGCTTGTCAGCGGCACCTGTGCGATGGCATTTGGTGAAGAATCTTTCAGCTAAAAAGTGTTGTCATTGCCATTTCCTCGTTATCATTCGGCGCGGCGTCCCCGAGCGGCGAGATTAGCACAGGATCAGAGCGCGGTGTGTGTACACGTTCAGCAGTAGACGTATCCATTAAGCGGGGATGCTGCGGGCCGCTCCCTCCTCACCTCATACATTTATCATGCTTAACTGTGACAGACGCCCGCCGAGGGCCCGCAGATTCATCTCGCCCATCGCCGCGACCGTCCGTCAGGACGGGGAGATGAAGCCGAGGGAACTGGGGCTGAAGGAAAAGGGGGTGGGGGGGGTCACTGTCAGGTTAAGAAGAGAAAAAATTTCTGTCTTCACCTAGATGCCGCGTTATCCGTCTTGCGTGGCGTCCGCTGACTGACTGGTAAGGTGGAAACGCAACCTGAGCATAAATATGTCTATAAGAAAATCATCAGTGACAGGTCCTCGCCCACCGCAGATGGATTGGCAGATCAGATTTTTTTTTTCTGCTTACGTTTTTTTGTTTGACACAAATCAGCCCCTGCGGTGGTGCGGGATGCAGAACCTCAGTGCGGTGCGGGGGGACGCAGCCCCGCCTCATCACGCCGCTCTGCCGCCAATAGAACTCAATAAAATGTCCAATTGTGACATTTCAATAAAGTTGGCACAAAAAAAAAAGTAAGCAGTGAGATGCGTCAGGATCAGCGCACCTGCACCACTGCCCTCTCACCACCAGGGCCGGGACAAGAGGGGGGCAGGAGGGGCAGCTGCCCTGGGCACTGTGGTATCATGTGAGGTGGGGGGCCACCACATGGAGATGGGGGAGGGGATTTGTGTTGAGAAGGAGAATATGGGGGCAGCAGTGGCTAAGAATTGTTCTAGGAAGGCAAATTTTGGAGCGGGGTTCTAGGTCTGGTGATTTGGGGGGGGGGGGGGGGGATTTGTGTTGGTAGGGGGAATGGGGGGATTTGTGCTATAAAAGTATGATTGTATAGGGGCCCTGAGCACTGCGGTATCATGTGAGGTGGGGGGCACCACAAGAAGATTTGGGGAGGGAATTTGGGTTGAGAAGGGGGATTAGGGGGGCAGCAGTGGCTAAGAATTGCTCTAGGACGGAAATTTTTTTTGGGGGGGGTGAGGGGTGCTAGGTCTGGTGATTTGGGGAGGATATGTGTTGGGGGGGGGGATGTGTGGGGGGGAGAAGAGGAGGGGGGGATTTGGGGGGTTCGTGCTATCAAAGTAAAATGATATAGAGGTCCTGAGCACTGTGATATCATGTGAGGTGGGGGTGTGCCACATGGAGACTGTGTCGGGGTGGGGGTGCTAGGTTTTGGGGAATTGGGGAAGGGAATTTGTGCTGGAAGGTGGGGGGGTTTGTGTGGAGGGGGATTTTTTTTGGGGGGGGGAGATTAGTGATGGGGGCATATGGGGAGAGAGAGAATTTGAGCTGGGGGAGGGGCAAAGAGGGGGGGTGGATTTGTACAGGGAAGAGGGGGAATTAATGCTTAGGGGGCGAGCATGTAGATTAGTGCTCAATCATTTTTTTTTTTGGGGGGGGGGGTTTGCTGATACTCAACAAGAAATATAACACCGCCAGAGGGGAGACTATGGTTCTACCTAAAAAGCAGGAGGTTTGGGCTGGTTCCCCCCCACCCCCGCTGGTCGTTGTCATTTCCTCAGACCGGCTGCTGGGAACCATTAACCCTTCCATCAGCTGAAGAACTACAACTCCCAGCCTCCGCAGCCGTGCAAAGAGTCAGCAGGCACCAGATGTCACCCGGGACCATTGTGGAACGTCAAGGAGTTAACTTCATCTACAAGTACAAGGCCCATCTGGATATTATTTGCTTGCAGTAATTAGAATATTTTATCGGCCTGCGGGCCGGAGAGCCGCGATCCGCCGTATTCTGAATATCAATGGAATCGCAGAACCGACTTATTTATTTAATTTCATAGGAGACCATTCCCACCAGTCTCTGTACCAGAGGAGCTTACACTCTAATGTCCCCTCCCCCCACAGTCACATCAGTCTCTGTACAGAGGAGCTTACACTCTAATGTCCCCTCCCCCACACAGTCACATCAGTCTCTATACAGAGGAGCTAACACTCTAATGTCCCCTCCCCCCACAGTCACATCAGTCTCTGTACAGAGGAGCTTACACTCTAATGTCCCCTCCCCCCCACAGTCACATCAGTCTCTATACAGAGGATCTTACACTCTAATGTCCCCTCCCCCACAGTCACATCAGTCTCTATACAGAGGATCTTACACTCTAATGTCCCCTCCCCCACAGTCACATCAGTCTCTATACAGAGGAGCTTACACTCTAATGTCCCCTCCCCCACAGTCACATCAGTCTCTATACAGAGGAGCTTACACTCTAATGTCCCCTCCCCCACAGTCACATCAGTCTTTATACAGAGGAGCTTACACTCTAATGTCCCCTCCCCCACAGTCACATCAGTCTCTGGTCAGAGGAGCTTACACTCTAATGTCCCCTCCCTCCACAGTCACATCAGTCTCTGGTCAGAGGAGCTTACACTCTAATGTCCCCTCCCCCACAGTCACATCAGTCTTTATACAGAGGAGCTTACACTCTAATGTCCCCTCCCCCACAGTCACATCAGTCTTTATACAGAGGAGCTTACACTCTAATGTCCCCTCCCCCACAGTCACATCAGTCTCTGGTCAGAGGAGCTTACACTCTAATGTCCCCTCCCCCCACAGTCACATCAGTCTCTGTACAGAGGAGCTTACACTCTAATGTCCCCTCCCCCCACAGTCACATCAGTCTCTGTACAGAGGAGCTTACACTCTAATGTCCCCTCCCCCACACAGTCACATCAGTCTCTATACAGAGGAGCTTACACTCTAATGTCCCCTCCCCCCACAGTCACATCAGTCTCTGTACAGAGGAGCTTACACTCTAATGTCCCCTCCCCCCCACAGTCACATCAGTCTCTATACAGAGGATCTTACACTCTAATGTCCCCTCCCCCACAGTCACATCAGTCTCTATACAGAGGAGCTTACACTCTAATGTCCCCTCCCCCACAGTCACATCAGTCTCTATACAGAGGAGCTTAGACTCTAATGTCCCCTCCCCCACAGTCACATCAGTCTTTATACAGAGGAGCTTACACTCTAATGTCCCCTCCCCCACAGTCACATCAGTCTCTGGTCAGAGGAGCTTACACTCTAATGTCCCCTCCCCCCACAGTCACATCAGTCTCTGGTCAGAGGAGCTTACACTCTAATGTCCCCTCCCCCACAGTCACATCAGTCTTTATACAGAGGAGCTTACACTCTAATGTCCCCTCCCCCACAGTCACATCAGTCTCTGGTCAGAGGAGCTTACACTCTAATGTCCCCTCCCCCCACAGTCACATCAGTCTCTGTACAGAGGAGCTTACACTCTAATGTCCCCTCCCCCCACAGTCACATCAGTCTCTATACAGAGGAGCTTACACTCTAATGTCCCCTCCCCCACAGTCACACACTATTATTATTATATATTTATATAGCTCTGACATATACCGCAGTGCTGTACAGAGAAGGGTCTTGGTGTGAACTTCCAAGGATTCCAAACAAAACTATTTGGTATTGATAGAATATGGACAGATTCGCTCTGTTGGGTTTTTATCTGTCTGTTCCCCCACTTCCTGTCCCGGTGACACCATAGGGAGTGAGGAAAATCTCCTCCATGGGACAGAGATGGCAGTAAACAGGGAAGGTTGGCGGCACTTCGTTCTATTCAGATCTTTGGAAGGATTCATTTTTATTTTAAATTTGGTGACACTGCGATTACCGACAACAGAAAAAAGATGCACAGGGAGGAGGAATTTATCTTTTCATTGCCCTGAACATGAGCAGATACCTGGGGAATGAAGAGGAAGGGCGATAACAAGACCGGCCCTCTGAATTCCCAGGCCCCAGGGCACTTACCTCCTCTGTACCTCCTGTAGATACAGAGCATCCGGCAAGTATCCGCTTCACTTTTTCCACATTTTTTTATGTTATGGCCTTATTCCAAAATGGATTCAATTCATTATTTTCCTCAAAATTCTACAAACAATCCCCCATAATGACAACGCGAGAAAAATTTGTTTGAAATCTTTGCAAATTTATTAAAAATAAAAAAATTCCATGTACATAAGTATCACAGGCTCCTCCCATGTACATAAGTATCACAGGCTCCTCCCATATACATAAGTATCACAGACTACTCCCATATACATAAGTATCACAGGCTCCTCCCATGTACATTAGTATCACAGGCTCCTCCCATATACATACGCATCACAGACTCCTCCCATGTACATAAGTATCACAGGCTCCTCCCATGTACATAAGTATCACAGACTCCTCGCATGTACATAAGTATCACAGGCTCCTCCCATGTACATTAGTATCACAGGCTCCTCCCATATACATACGCATCACAGACTCCTCCCATGTACATAAGTATCACAGACTCCTCCCATGTACATAAGTATCACAGGCTCCTCCCATGTACATAAGTATCACAGACTCCTCCCATGTACATAAGTATCACAGGCTCCTCCCATGTACATAAGTATCACAGGCTCCTCCCATGTACATAAGTATCACAGACTCCTTCCATGTACATAAGTATCACAGGCTCCTCCCATGTACATAAGTATCACAGACTCCTCCCATGTACATAAGTATCACAGGCTCCTCCCATGTACATAAGTATCACAGGCTCCTCCCATGTACATAAGTATCTCAGGCTCCTCCCATGTACATAAGTATCACAGACTCCTTCCATGTACAGAAGTATCACAGGCTCCTCCCATGTACATAAGTATCTCAGGCTCCTCCCATGTACATAAGTATCACAGACTCCTCCCATGTACATAAGTATCACAGGCTCCTCCCATGTACACAAGTATCACAGGCTCCTCCCATGTACATAAGTATCACAGGCTCCTCCCATGAACATAAGTATCACAGGCTCCTCCCATGACACTCAGAATTGAGCTCAGGTGCCTCCTGTTTCCACTGATCATCCTTGAGATGTTTCTACAACTTGATTGGAGTCCACCTGTGGTAAATTCAGTTGATTGGACATGATTTGGAAAGGCACACACCTGTCTATAGAAGGTCCCACAGGTAACAGTGCATGTCAGAGCACAAACCAAGCCATGAAGTCCAAGGAATTGTCTGTAGACCTCGGAGACAGGATTGTATGGAGGCACAGATCGGGGGAAGGGTACAGAAACATTTCTGCAGCATTGAAGGTCCCAATGAGCACAGTGGCCTCCATCATCTGTAGATGGAAGAAGTTTGGAACCACCAGGACTCTTCCTAGAGCCGACCGCCCGCCCAAATGAGCGATCGGGGGAGAAGGGTCTTAGTCAGGGAGGTGACCAAGAACCCGATGGTCACTCTGACAGAGCTCCAGCATTTCTCTGTGGAGAGAGGAGAACCTTCCAGAAGAACAACCATCTCTGGGGCACTCCACCAATCAGGCCTGTATGATAGAGTGGCCAGACGGAAGCCACTCCTCAGTAAAAGGCACATGACAGCCCACCTGGAGTTTACCAAAAGGCACCTGAAGGACTCTCAGACAATGAGAAACCAAATTCTCTGGTCTGATGGAACAAAGATTAAACTCTTTGGTCTGAATGACGTCATGTCTGGAGGAAACCGCTCATCACCTGACCAATACCATCCCTACAGTGAAGCATGGTGGTGGCAGCATCATGCTGTGGGGATGTTTTTCAGCGGCAGGAACTGGAAGACTAGTCAGGATTGAGGGAATGATGAATGCAGCAATGTACAGAGACATCCTTGATGAAAACCTTCTCCAGATCGCTCTGGACCTCCTCATCTAAGCTGATGGAGCTTGAGAGGACCTGCAAAGAAGAATGGGAGAAACTGTCCAAAAATAGGAGTGCCAAGCTTGTAGCATCATACTCAACAAGACTTGAGGATGTAATTGGTGCCAAAGGAGCTTCACCAAAGTATTGAGCAAAGACTGTGATATATATGCACATGGGGTTTATTTACTTTTTTATTTTTAATAAATTTGCAAAGATTTCAAACAAACTTCTCTCACGTTGTCATTATGGGGGATTGTTTGTAGAATTTTGAGGGAAATAATGAATTTAATCCATTTTGGAATAAGGCTGGAATAACATAACAAAATGTGGAAAAAGTGAAGCACTGTGAATACTTTCCGGATGCACTGTAACTACAGTATCTCTTTGCTACAATGTAAAGTAGTGAGTGTACAGCTTGTATAACAGTGTAAATTTGCTGTCCCCTCAAAATAACTCGAGCTGGTGGATGTTAGAGACCTTGCGCTCCTCCACCTTCCATTTGAGGATGTCCCACAGATGATCAATAGGGTTTAGGTCTGGAGACATGATTGGCCAGTCCATCACCTTTACCCTCAGCTTCTTTAGCAAGGCAGTGGTGGTCTTGGAGGTGTGTTTGGGGTGGTTATCATGTTGGAATACTGCCCTGCGGTCCAGTCTCTGAAGGGAGGGGATCATGCTCTGCTTCAGTATGTCACAGTACATGTTGGCATTCATGGTTCCCTCAATGATCTGTAGCCCCCCAGTGCCGGCAGCACTCATGCAGCCCCAGACCATGACACTCCCACCACCATGCTTGACTGTAGACAAGACACACTTGTCTTTGTCCTCCTCACCTGGTTGCCCCCACACACGCTTGTCACCATCTGAACCAAATACGTTTATCTTGGTCTCATCAGACCACAGGACATGGTTCCAGTAATCCATCTCCTTAGTCTGCTTGTCTTCAGCAAACTGTTTGTGGACTTTCTTGTGCATCATCTTTAGAAGAGGCCTCCTTCTGGGATGACAGCCATGCAGACCAATTTGATGCAGTGTGCGGCGTATGGTCTGAGCACTGACAGGCTGACCCCCCACCCCTACAACCTCTGCAGCAATGCTTGCAGCACTCATACGTCTATTTCCCAAAGACAACCTCTGGATATGACGCTGAGCACGTGACCTCAACTTCTTTGGTGGCCCATGGCGAGGCCTGTTCTGAGGGGAACCTGTCCTGTTATACCGCTGTATGGTCTTGGCCACCGTGCTGCAGATCAGTTTCAGGGTCTTGGCAATCTTCTTATATCCTAGGCCATCTTTATGTAGAGCAACTATTCTTTTCTTCAGATCCTCAGAGAGTTCTTTGCCATGAGGTGCCATGTTGTACATCCAGTGACCAGTATGAGAGAGTGAGAGCGATAACACCAAATTTAACACACCTGCTCCCCATTCACACCTGAGACCTTGTAAAACTAACAAGTCACATGACACCGGGGAGGGAAAATGGCTAATTGGGCCCAATCTGGAGATTTTCACTTAGGGGTGTACTCACTTTTGTTGCCAGCGGTTTAGACATTAATGGCTGTGTGTTGAGTTATTTTGAGGGGACAGCAAATTTACACTGTTATACAAGCTGTACACTCACTACTTTACATTGTAGACAAGTGTCATTTCTTCAGTGTTGTCACATGAAAAGATAGAAGAAAAGATTTACACAAATGTCACTGAGGGGTGTACTTACTTTTGTGAAATACTGTATGTACAAAAAATAATGATGTAACTATGGAGGAGATATAACAATGTAAAAGATGTAACCAGGGTGTAATTATGTATCAATGGATATATTGAGATGAATATGAAGTGACGCGCGTCCTCTATGATGTGACGCTACAGATCTCTATACAAGGAAGATTCTGGGGAGAAATGATGGCGGTGGGGGGGGGGATGTGGCTGAAGGTGGAAATCCGCCTTTGATCCCCCGATTATACAAAGCCCTCTGTCAACATGTGTACAATTAGGCGATGGCGGCGTAATTACGAAGTGTTGGATTTAGTTGTGAGGGATGAAATGGATCTGCGCTGAGTGTGAGCTGTGTACGTCTGGAGAGGCCGGGGGAGGGGGGGGGCACGCTGGATGATAATCGATTATCCATTTCTCAAAGTCATTTAGCAGCCGGGAGGTGCAGGATGAAGTGCCAGGGGCTGCAATGGGCATTCTGTATGCGTCCTCATGTGCGGACAGTGCGGGGAGAGGTGAGAGAGCAACTATTGAGGTGGACGGGGGAGGGGGGAGCGCGGCTCTTATTGACCCGCGGAAAGCAGCTGGTTTATGAGAATCCGGCGACGTCCCTCCTGTTCCCCCGCTACAGCGCAGATTGGTTCTGTTAGAGCAAATTGTCCGCACTTGAGAGGTGTGTGCCCAGGAATAAACTCCCCCTAATAGACGGAAATCACAGAAGGACCGCGCCTGCATGGGGGAGACGTGTCCTTGGATATAGATTGCCCCTCCGAGACAAAGAAACTTCTCCGGGGCGGACAATCCCAAACTTCACCCCAGCAACACAAGTGACATCACCGACACCAGATGGGAGAGGTGACATCACTGTGACCAAATCAGAGAGGTGATGTCATTGTTACCCAATGGAAGAAGTGACACTGTGACAAAATTGGAGAGGTGACATCACTGCTTAGACATATCAGTGTTATACTGTATAAAGAATTACACCTGCTTATATGATAGATAGATAGATAGATAGATAGATAGATAGATAGATAGATAGATAGAGAGAGAGAGAGAGAGAGAGAGAGAGAGAGAGATAGATAGATAGATAGATAGAATGAATTCAGAATTCATGTTTCTATTATAATAAGTAGAGCACAGATGAGATCTGGCAGATCTTTGTAGTTGGCCCGGGGCTCTCTGGGGCTCTTGGCTCTCTGAGGGCCCAGTACTCTTGGTTCTCTGTGGTTTTTGGCTCTTTGGGGTCCTTGGCTTTCTGAGGCCTGGGGCTCTCTGAGGTTCTTGGCTCTCTGGGGGTCCTTGGCTCTCTGGGGCTCTTGGCTCTCTGGGGCCTGGGGCTCTCTGGGGCTCTTGGCTCTCAGGGGCCAGGAGCTTTCTGGGGTTCTTGGCTTTCTGTTGCCTGGGGCTCTCTGGGGTCCTGGGATCTCTGGGGTTCTTGGCTCTCTGGGGCATGGGGCTCTCTGGGGCTCTTAGCTCTCTGGGGACTGGGGCTCTCTGGGGGCCTGGGGCTCTCTGGGGTTCTTGGCTCTCTGGGGCATGGGGCTCTCTGGGGCTCTTAGCTCTCTGGGGACTGGGGCTCTCTGGGGTTCTTGGCTCTTTGGGATCCTTGGCTCTCTGGGGCCTGGGGCCCTCTGGGGTACTTGACTCTTTGGGGCCCTTGGCTCTCTGGGGTTCTTGGCTCTCTGGCGTTCTTGGCTCTCTGAGGTTCTTGGCTCTCTGAGGTTCTTGGCTCTCTGAGGTTCTTGGCTCTCTGGCGTTCTTGGCTCTCTGGGGTTCTTGGTTCTCTGGGGTCCTTGGCTTTCTGGGGTTCTTGGATCTTTGGGGCCCCTGGCTCTCTGGGGCCTGGGGCTCTCTGGGACCCTTGGCTCTCTGGGGCTTTTGGCTCTCTGGGGTTCTTGGCTCTCTGGGGCTCTTGGCTCTCTTGTATCCTTGATTCTCTGGGGCTCTTGGCTCTCTGGAGCTTTTGGCTCTCTGGGGTTCTTGGCTCTCTGGGGTTCTTGGCTCTCTGGGGTTCTTGGCTCTCTGGGGGTCTTGGCTCTCTGGGGCTCTTGGCTCTCTTGTATCCTTGATTCTCTGGGACCCTTGGCTCTCTGGGGCTTTTGGCTCTCTGGGGTTCTTGGCTCTCTGGGGCTCTTGGCTCTCTTGTATCCTTGATTCTCTGGGGCTCTTTTCTCTCTGGGGCTTTTGGCTCTCTGGGGTTCTTGGCTCTTTGGAGCTCTTGGCTCTCTGGTATCTTTGGTTCTCTGAGGCCCTTGGCTCTCTGGGGCTTTTGGCTTTCTGGGGTTCTTGGCTCTCTGTGGCCCGGGGCTCCCTGGTGTTCTTGATTCTCTGGGGCCTTTGGCTCTCTGGAGCTCTTGGTTTTCTGGGGTTCTTCGCTCTCTGGGGCCCAGGGCTCTGCTCCTCTTCTCCTCTTTTTCCTAGTTTGGAAGTGAAGTGGGGGGGGGGGGGTGACCTCACATACGCCATCATGGCGCATTCCGCGGAGCTCAGGGTTACAGTGCAGATCTTCCTATGTGCGTCCAATGTTCCGTCATCTCACAGACGGAGAGGTCAGAGCTGTAATCGGAATGTTGATCAGCGGACATCCGGCGTATTCCAAGTCGGGATCCATTTAATCAGAATTTCCCGTCTGTCGCTGTGTGATGCGGGACGAATCGCGGTTTTCCGCGTACAATGTTACTATTCCTTTCTGATCTGATTTTTCCAGCTTCATAAAAAGTCAGGAAAGTCGGACGCGGCTTGCCGGTTTTTCACGTGCCATGACTCCTCCCACTGGCGCAGCCACACCGTCATCTATAGGCCGCCCTGTTTTGCGCGTTTCCATATAGAGGGAATATATGTTATGTGTAAGCGGCTCCCATAACTTTTTACCGCTGCGTGCACGAGTGTAATCAGGCGCGAGACGCCATTGATGACAGAACAGACTGTAACAAGGAGCGCGGTGAGTGTGTATTGTGTCCGATCGGATGTGACTGTGAGAAGTGTGTGTTGGTATAAGGAAAGCCCATCTCCCGCCACCGTGCATGCTCGTCCCATAATGCAGCGCACAGCTAATGCGGACTGACAGATTGCGTGACACCCAATATCATCCATTAAATGCAGATCGTCCGGGGTAGGGGAGAGGGGGGCAGAAGAGGCCCTTATGGAAGATTTACATAAAGCGATCCTTAATCCATTGTTTGGAAAGGTTCAATATGTTACAAATTGTTAGATACACCCCGCCGTCCCTCCTTAGCTGACTTCCCATCATGCTCTTCTCCAGGTCCTGCACAGGTGGTTGGGAGGATAACGCAATATTTTTATATTTTTTATTATTTTTATTACAGATATTTACACACCGAACATTCACATCAGTCCCTGATCCCAAGAGCTTACAATCTAAGGGCCCTGTCTCACTTATACATATACTAGGACCAATGTAGACAGCAGCCAGTTATCCTCCCAACATGTCTGTGAAGTGTGGGAGGAAACCGAAGTACCCAGAGGAAACCCAACACAGGCGTAGGGAGAACATGCAAACTCCATGCAGATAGCGTTCCGATTGGGATCCCAGCCGAGGAACCTGAGGAGGAATAAAAGACAATGAGCAAGACAGCTATAAATTATATTTGCAATTTAATAATTCATTTTATATATATATATAGGAAATGGGGGGAGGGGGAAGGCCAAAGGCCAAGTGGGACTTTGAGTGAGGCAGTAGACAAGTTGGAGTAGAATAAAAACTTGTCTACTGCCTCACTCAAAGTCCCACTTGGCCTTTGGCCTTCCCCCTCCCCCCATTTTCTTTTGCATTCGGGATGGAGGCACAGCCCCATGCCTCACTCAAAGTCCCAAACCATTTTACTTTATATATATATATATATAGATATACAGTGCCTTGCAAAAGTATTCGGCCCCCTTGAACTTTTCAACCTTTTGCCACATTTCAGGCTTCAAACATAAAGATATAAAATTTTAATTTTTTGTGAAGAATCACCAACAAGTGGGACACAATTGTGAAGTGGAACGAAATCTATTGGATATTTTAAACTTTTTTAGCAAATAAAAAACTGAAAAGTGGTGCGTGCAAAATTATTCGGCCCCTTTACTTTCAGTGCAGAAAACTCACTCCAGAAGTTCAGCGAGGATCTCTGAATGTTCCAATGTTGTCCTAAATGACTGATGGTGATAAATAGAATCCACCTGTGTGTAATCAAGTCTCTGTATAAATGCACCTGCTCTGTGATAGTCTCAGGGTTCTGTTGAAAGCACAGAGAGCATCATGAAGACCAAGGAATACACCAGGCAGGTCCGTAATACTGTTGTGGAGAAGTTTAAAGCCGGATTTGGATACAAAAAGATTTCCCAAGCTTTAAACATCCCAAGGAGCACTGTGCAAGCGATCATTTTGAAATGGAAGGAGTATCAGACCACTGCAAATCTACCAAGACCTGGCTGTCCCTCTAAACTTTCAGCTCAGACAAGGAGAAGACTGATCAGAGATGCAGCCAAGAGGCCCATGATCACTCTGGATGAACTGCAGAGAACTACAGCTGAGGTGGGAGAGTCTGTCCATAGGACAACAATCAGTCGTACACTGCACAAATCTGCCCTTTATGGAAGAGTGGCAAGAAGAAAGCCATTTCTCAAAGATATCCATAAAAAGTCTCGTCTAAAGTTTGCCACAAGCCACCTGGGAGACACACCAAACATGTGGAAGAAGGTGCTCTGGTCCGATGAAACCAAAATCTAACTTTTTGGCCACAATGCAAAACGATATGTTTGGCGTAAAAGCAACACAGCTCATCACCCTCAACACACCATCCTCACCGTGAAACATGGTGGTGGCAGCATCATGGTTTGGGCCTGCTTTTCTTCAGCAGGGACAGGGAAGATGGTTACAATTGAGGGGAAGATGGATGCAGCCAAATACAGGACCATTCTGGATGAAAACCTGTTGGAGTCTGCAAAAGACCTGAAACTGGGACGGAGATTTATCTTCCAACAAGACAATGATCCCAAACATACAGCAAAATCTACAAAGGAATGGTTCACAAATAAACGTATCCAGGTGTTAGAATGGCCAAGTCAAAGTCCAGACCTGAATCCAATCGAGAATCTGTGGAAAGAGCTGAAAACTGCTGTTCACAAACGCTCTCCATCCAACCTCACTGAGCTCGAGCTGTTTTGCAAGGAAGAATGGGCAAGAATTTCAGTCTCTCGATGTGCAAAACTGATAGAGACATACCCCAAGCGACTTGCAGCTGTAATCGCAGCAAAAGGTGGCTCTACAAAGTATTAACGCAAGGGGGCCGAATAATTTTGCACGCCCCACTTTTCATTTTTTTATTAGTTAAAAAAGTTTCAAAAATCCAAAAGATTTCGTTCCACTTCACAATTGTGTCCCACTTGTTGGTGATTCTTCACAAAAAATAAAAATTTTATATCTTTATGTTTGAAGCCTGAAATGTGGCAAAAGGTTGAAAAGTTCAAGGGGGCCGAATACTTTCGCAAGGCACTGTATATATATATATAGATATATATATATCTATATATATATTATTAATTGTTAAATTTATTTTTATTTATATTTATTTTATATTACGTTATTAGGCTCCATTCACACTTCACGTAGCCCGGGAACTCTTGTCCCCGCTCATGGTTTTGTGTGAGCGATTTTCACACAACTCATTCACTTAATTCGGCTGCCCTATGCGCGTTTGTTGCCCCCAAAAGAAGCTTCTGCTCCTTTTTTGGGCAACAAGCTTAGCTTAAGGCACGTTTTGCTACGATTGCCGCGCTATTCTGTTGCACGACAATCACAGCAAAGTAGCAGCGATTGCCACGCGATTCAAAAATCGCGATTTGGCAAGTGTGAATGGGCCTTAAATGTTATATACTGTATATGTATACATATATATATATATAAATACAGTATATATGTATATAATATTACATTAGATGTATAATAATAAATACATTATTACACATTTAATTTAATTTATATTTTTTTATATTTAGAGAGAGAGAAAGAGAGGAATGTACATTTATTTATTTTTTATTTATATTACATTAATTAAATATTATTAACATTTAGAATTATTAGTTTATTAATTATATAATATAAATGAAATATTCTAAATGTTAATAAAATTTTATTCATGTAATATAAATATAAATATATAAATATATATATATATATATACACACACAGTGTTTGGCTGAAGCCATTTATTATCAATCATCAGTGTTTACTCTTTTTAAATCATAATCACAACAGAAACTACCCAAATGACCCTGATCAAAAGTTTACATACCCTGGTGATTTTGGCCTGATAACATGCACACAAGATGACACAAAGGGGTTTGAATGGCTATTAAAGGTAGCCATCCTCACCTGTGATCTGTTTTCTTGTAATTAGTGTGTGTGTATAAAAGGTCAATGAGTTTCTGGACTCCTGACAGACCCTTGCATCTTTCATCCAGTGCTGCACTGACATTTCTGGATTCTGAATCATGGGGAAAGCAAAAGAATTGTCAAAGGATCTGCGGGAAAAGGTAGTTGAACCGTATAAAACAGGAAAGGGATATAAAAAGATATCAGAGGAATTTGGAATGTCAATCAGCAGTGTTCAAACTCTAATCAAGAAGTGGAAAATGAGGGGTTCTGTTGAAACCAAACCACGGTCAGGTAGACCAACTAAAATTTCAGCCACAACTGCCAGGAAAATTGATCAGGATGCAAAGAAGAACCCACAAATAACTTCAGGTGAAACACAGGACTCTCTGAAAACATGTGGTGTGGCTGTTTCAAGATGCACAATAAAGAGGCACTTGAAGAAAGATGGGCTGCATGGTCGAGTCGCCAGAAGAAAGCCATTACTACGCAAATGCCACAAAGTATCCGGCTTACAATACACCAAAAAGCACCGAGACAAGCCTCAAACCTTCCGCCACAAAGTCATTTGGAGTGATGAGAACAAAATTGAGCTTTTTGGCCACAACCATAAACGCTACATTTGGAGAGGAGTCAACAAGGCCTATGATGAAAGGTCCACCATCCCTACTGTGAAACACGGCGGTGGATCGCTGATGTTTTGGGGATGTGTGAGCTACAAAGGCACAGGAAATTTGGTCACAATTGATAGCAAGATGAATGCAGAATGTTATCAAAAAACACTGGAGGAACATTTGCATTCATCAGGCAGGAAGCTGCGCATGGGACGGACTTGGACATTCCAATATAACAATGATCCAAAACGCAAGGCCAAGTCCACCTGTCATTGGCTACAGCAGAATAAAGTGAAGGTTCTGGAGGGGCCATCTCAGTCTCCTGACCTCAATATCACTGAGCCACTCTGGGGAGATCTCAAACGTGCCGTTCATTCAAGACAGCCCAAGAATTTACAGGAACTGGAGGCTTTTTACCAAGAGGAACCATCTGAGAAGATAAAGAGCCTCATCCACAAATACCACAAAAGACTTCAAGTTGTAATTGATGTTAGAGGGGGCAATACACGGTGTTAAGAACTGGGGTGTGTACATTTTTGATCAGGGTCATTTGGGTAGTTTCTGTTGTGATTATGATATAAAAAGGTGATGTTATTAAAAAACCAGAACAAATTATTTTTGATAGAAATTAAATATCATCCAGTTTGTGTTTACATCTATTTGAACCCCTTCCTCGCAGACCAGGTGAATTTGGCCTTTCCTCGCCCCCCCCCCCGGTGCCCATCCTGCCCATCTCTCTTCCCCCCTCCCTCCCTTGCTTTGCTTTGTCTTCAGAGACGCCGAACTTTCATCTAGAATTCATTGGCCTGTCAGGCTTTGGTTAGCCGCCGCGCGTTATCACCATGAATCACCGTCCGCTCGCTCCCATACTTTAGCAAAGACAAAAAAAAAAAAAATTGCCTTCCATCACGGTGTCTCGTGGCTTTTAGTGGTATCGATCAGCGCCGGTGGTAACCCTCCTCTTTTCTTTTTCCCACTCTTCAACCACCCACCCTCCCTATCAATTTTATCTCAGCCTGTCGAGTGTGTGGCATCTTCTATTGCCCGGCCAACCGGTGAAAGGCGCGGTTGGGGCGAGGGAACCGGCGGCGCGCCCATCGCTCTTCTTTTTTTATTTCTTTTTTCTTATTCAGCATCCTGCACCTCTTATATTATTATTATTATTATTATTATTACGGAATGGGAGAAGCCGGGCCGGAGCGCGGTGACAGCTCGGTGACAAGATCCTCATTACAGCCCCTCCAGTAATTGTCATACATCTCTGGCAGCCTTTTAACTCCCCTCCCCCACCCACCCATTCCTAATTTATAAAGTGATTGCAGGGATCCTGGAAGTTTCTGGAATTATTACCCCTCACATTCATCTCTCTCTCCTGCTGTCTCATCCCCGTCCATCCATACCTCGGGGAGGGCGCTGCGTTTACTCCCTTAAAGCCGTCTGTCAGCGCCATGCGGGGGGGGGGGGGGGGTGTTACTTTATCTGTACATTTAGCACAGGAGCCCATTAGCGGGGATGTACCTTCCACTCTGAATGAGATAAATTGTGCAATATGTTTTATATTGGGGAGATAAGAGGACAGAGGGAGGAAAGTGACGCCTTCCAGAAACACTTCAACCAAATCCTGTCCTGTGCCGAGCGAAAGGAGGAGGACGCGGCGTTGGCGGCCAAAGTCGATGGAATCCGTCACTGGATAACATTACAGCGGAAAATGTTCATTTATGTAAATTCCTTATTAGTCACAAAGGATAAAAAAAAACACTTTGTGTGCAACAAATACCTTTACAAACCCCAGATATTACCTTGTAAAAGTGACTGTGACATCATCACTGTGCTGTATATAGCCTGTGCAGAGAGCAGAGCTGCGGGAGGGGCCCAGCAGGCTCCACCCACTACAGAAAATTACAAGAGGGGGCGGAGACCAAGCCAAACACCTTGCACAAGTAGAGAGAGCGCAGAGATGTGGGAGAGGCCCAGTAGGCTCCACCCACCACAGAAAACGACAGGAGGGGGTGGAGACAAGACCAGTCACCTCGCACAAGGAGAGAGAGCACAGAGCTGTGGGAGGGGCCCAGCAGGCTCCACCCACCACAGAAAACGACAGGAGGGGGCGGAGACAAGACCAGTCACCCTGCACAAGGAGAGAGAGCACAGAGATGTGGGAGGGGCCCAGCAGGCTCCACCCACTACAGAAAACGACAGGAGGGGGTGGAGACCAGACCAGTCACCCCACACAAGGAGAGAGAGCACAGAGATGTGGGAGGAGCCCAGCAGGCTCCACCCACTACTGAAAATTACAGGAGGGGGCGGAGACCAGGCCAAACACCTTGCACAAGGAGAGAGCACAGAGATGGGAGGGGCCCAGCAGGCTCCACCCACTACATAAAACAACAGGAGGGGGTGGAGGGGAAAGACCAGTCACCCCACACAAGGAAATAGAGAAGCAGTGAGCGGTGCCACAATGTAGGTGTGTCACCCTCTAACAGAATCGTATCCTCTCCTCACTGCACATTTGCTGCATCGCTCACACTGTCTATTTAATGATATCAGTCAGAACTTTTTGAAGAGAACCTCTAATTCGGCCTTTCTCACCCCTTTAACCCCAGAGGAACCCTAAAAATAATTTTGAAGTCTTGAGAAACCCAATTTATTGGATTTCAAGCTCCATGAGCCGGGCCCTCCGATTCCTTCTGTAATTGTATTGTCCCTCTTTATATTGTAAAGCGCTGCGCAATCTTTTGGCGCCATATAAATCCTGTATAATAATAATAATATTGGGGTCAGTGTGACCTTCTGACCCTCTCCGGAGGACCCTCGTAAAATATCTGCAGTAAACCTTTAGAATCCCACAACTTCACCGGCCCCGCGCCAAATCCTTAAATATCATTTTCCAGCCATGGGCCTCCTATTCCTCGAGCCCAGACACCACCTTTGTCAGAGCCGTCATCCTCTTCCATCTGCCCGGGTGGCATCCTGCCCAGATGAGGGTCTGATTGGACCCATGTTTGGTATGAAAACGCCAAACAATCATTGGTCCAATATGGAGTAGTAATGGTCAGATACCTGTCACGGGACGTCTCCTACTTCTTACCTTTGTCTGGGACGTGGGAAGCTCGCTCTGCTATGCCAGTGACAAGTCCTGGAACATCAGTGACATCCAACAGGTGAGGGGAGTTATTCAGAGACTTCTAAGGTGCCAAAACAAAAACACAATTTTAAAGACAAAGATACATTTTATTCTATTAGACTTTACAGTAAAAAAAAAACTATTTACATTTTTTTTTTGTAAAACCATCAAGATAACATCCATGTGTTCTGTGCATGTAGTAACTTCAACATGTTTCGCCAATCACTGGCTTCCTCAGGAGATATAAGAGTACTACCACTGTAATTAGAGAATGGACACAATCACCAAAAACGTTATCGTATAAGTCAATCTCTATGCTTGCCATATACAGATCATGTACTATAAATCAAATGAGAAACAAAATAAATTTGGTTTATAATATATATAATATTCCTGAAGAAGCAAGTGATTGGTGAAACATGTTGAGTTGAAGTAACTACATACATAAAGTCAGAAGATGCCGTCATCAGAAATTCAATTTGTCTTCGTAGGAACATGAAGTGTTGGGACAAGGTCATCTACAGCCCAGGGTGAACATGCCAAATTGCGCCCTTTTCCCCCCAAAGATAGATGAGCATTATGTGTCCCCCTCCCCAAAAAAAAATTGAGCGCTAATCTGTATGCTTAGCTCAAATCCTCTCATAACACATATGCTCCAAGCACAATCTCCCCCTCCATCACCAAAAAAAATTCCCCTTTCCTAGCAAAAATCCTCTACTCCTCAAATTTCCCATCCAAGCACAAATCCTCCCCCCCAAACCCCCATCCTAGCACAAATCCCCCTCCCCCCCTTCCACTCCAATTCCCCCCTTCCAGCACAAATTCCCCTTCCCCAATCCCCCATCCTAGCACAAATCCCCCCCCACACTCATTTTCCCCTCCTAACAAAAAATGTCCCTCCTAGTACAAAAGACCCACCACCACCATATTACCTTTTCTAGCACGACCCTCCAATCCTAATACAAAAACTTTACCCCTCAAATCCCCCCCCCCCAAACCCCCATCCTAGCACAAATCCCCCCTTCCACTCCAATCCCCCCTCCCAGCACAAATTCCCCTTCCCCAATCCCCCATCCTAGCACAAATCCCCCCCCCCCACACTCATTTTCCCCTCCTAACAAAAAATGTCCCTCCTAGTACAAAAGACCCCTACCACCACCATATTACCTTTTCTAGCACGACCCTCCAATCCTAATACAAAAACTTTACCCCTCAAATCCCCCCCCCCCAAACCCCCATCCTAGCACAAATCCCCCCTTCCACTCCAATCCCCCCTCCCAGCACAAATTCCCCTTCCCCAATCCCCCATCCTAGCACAAATCCCCCCCCCCCCACACTCATTTTCCCCTCCTAACAAAAAATGTCCCTCCTAGTACAAAAGACCCCTACCACCACCATATTACCTTTTCTAGCACGACCCTCCAATCCTAATACAAAAACTTTACCCCTCAAATCCCCCTCCCAGCACTAATCCCCCCCCCCCACTCCAAATCCACCCTCCCAGCACAAATTCCCCATCTCCCAATCCCCCATCCTAGCACAACCCCCCCAAATTTCCGAATTTCCTCTACTAGCACAAATGCCCCCCAATCATCCCTACTAGCACAAATCCACTTCCCACAAAAAATGTCCCTCCTAGCACAAACTACCCCCCCACCACCACCACCATATTACATTTTATAGCACAACCCCCAATCTTAATACAAAAACTTTGCCCCTCAAATTTTCCCTCCGAGCACAACCCCCCCCCCCCCACTCCAAATCCATCCTCCCAGCACAAATTCCCCTCCCCCAATTCCCCATCCTAGCACAACCCCCCCCCCCACACACACACACACATTTCCTCTCCTAGCATAAATGCCCCTCAGTCATCCATACTAGCACAAATCCAGTTCCCCCCAAAAAATCCCCACCTAGCACAATCCCCCCTCCCCACCATATCACCTTTTCTAGTACAAATCCTCCCCCCCCCCATTGCCCCTCTCAACACAAATGCTCCCCGAAATCACCACTCCTAGCATACCTCTCCAAAGTTCCCCTCCTAGGACAATTCTTACCCACTGACATCCCCCAATTCCCCCTCCCAACACAAGTGCCCTCTGCTTGTGGTGCCCCTGAACCTCACATAATACCATAGTGCCCAGGGCAGCCGCCCCTTCTGCCCACCATTTGTCCTGTCCCTGGGAACAGACGCCATAGAATAAAGGATTGCTTCATTTTCCTTTGTTCAGGGAATAGCGGGAAGGAAATCATTGTTGTTATTTTGATGAAATGGTTTGGTTACAAACTGATCGATTTCTAGCAGAGCTCTCGGAGATAAGAAGGTAGTTCACCTGTAGCAGCAACAAATCGCTTCTTAGTAACCAATCGTTCGCGATTAAATCGCCAGCTAGAAATCGCTGTTAATCCCGGACATTATCGATCTGTAGAGCCGATTCATCTCCAGTGTGACACGGCCGTGACTTATGACAATAAAGATGATCTTCGGAGAGATAGAAAATACACAAAGGAATGCAGCTCTGTATTGGAGGAGGTGGGTGTCGTCTAATATAAGATAATTATACTGCTTGACTTTAGAATTGATTTTACTTCTTTTGTTTCTTATTTGGTTTATAATACATGAATTGTATATGACAAGCATAGAGATTATTTGACTTATACAATTATAGTTTTTGGTGATTGTGTCTCTAATTAAAGTGGTGCAATAATACATCTCCTGAGGAAGCCAGTGATTGGCGAAACATGTCAAGTTAAAGCAATTCAGACCACATGGATGTTATGTTGATGGTTTAAAAAAAACTTTTTTTAATGGATTTTTTTTTTTTTGCTGTAAAGTCTAATAAAATATATTGTATTCTTATCTTTAAAATTGTGTTTCGGCACCTTTAAAGTCCCTGAACATTGTGTTTTTCTATGTATGTTTGCACATGGGATGTGGTGCTCTTGATTTCCCTGCTCACCAGTGGTTGCCCTATAGGCATATCATTTTATATACAGAATACTTTGTTATTTCCCAAAGGGAAATTGTTTACGACACAGACACACTTAACAAAGACAACACAAGATCACAACAATAGACTGAACAATATTCAAAAACACAACAAAATTACCAACAACTAGCCATTAATATCAAATCAATTTGTAGTGTTTTTGCATCTTGTTCAGTCTATTGTTGTGATCTTGTGTTGTCTTTGTTAAGTGTGTCTGTGTTGTAAACAATTTCCCTTTGGGATTAATAAAGTATTCTGTATATAAAATGATATACCTTTTGTTTATCTCCTGAGGAAGCCAGTGATTGGCGAAACATGTCAAGTTAAAGTAACTACATGCCCAGACCACATGGATGCCAACCAAACGTGTGTTTTGCGTGATTTGCAGCGATTGCCAATGCAAATTGGAATCGCGTGCAGAATCGTGGCGCGTTTGTCGCCCAAAAGAAGCTCCTTTTTTTGACTGACAAAGCTTCAGGCCATTTTTAAAGACGTGTTTTGCCCCAGTTACAGTGCGGTTTTTGTTTGCGCGACAATTCATGGCAAAATTGTACCGCGTTTGGGATGCCGCTTACAATGAATGGCAATCACGCGATTTTTTTGCAGTGATCCCCAGTGCGAATTGGAATCACAGGCAGAATCGCGGCAATCCTGCTCGCGATTCCAAATCGCCAAGTGTGAATGGGGTCTAAATCTACTACTAAGATCTCTTGAAAAAGCTCAGTCTAGCGTTTTTTTTGACCGATGTAAAACGCAGCCCATTGTTTACAATGTGTCTGTATACACAGGAGCGTAAACAATCGCGGCATATTCATGAGTAAAAAAAAAAAATTAAAAATCTGCATTACCGGTCAGAAGTTTGCAGCGGTACATGCAAAAGCGTGCATATGAGAATAAATATTAAATAATTTTGCCTTGGAATGTGTTGTACGTGGGAATATGCGAAAGCGTATATGCGTGCAACTAGGCGCTTAAATATGCGCAAAACAAACGCCTGAAATGACACCTAGAAATGCTGATGTTCGAATATCAGTTCCGCGTTCAAGAGGCCTAATGCTAGTTCTGAGGCTCCATTCACACCTGGGCGATCTGAATCGCGGGATCGCAATTGTGGCAAAACAAGACGCGTTTGTGATGCCATTATTTCTTACTGGCACCCCAAATGCGGTGCGATTTTACCGCTATTGTCGCATGATAAATTGCAGGAAAAATCGTGCTAACAAAGTCACGGGGATGCGTGTCGCCCAAAAGAAATTTGGGAACTTCTTTTGGGACGACACGCATCCCGCGATTTTGTTTGCACGACTTTGCCACGATTTGTTGTGCTCGTTTAGGGTGCCGTTGAGAGACAACGGCATTGCAAATGCGCCTCTCGCGTTCGGCCGCGATTCTGAGTTTGCGATACCATTACTTCTCAATGGCACCCCCCAAATGCAGTGCCATTTTTGCCGCCATTGTCACACGACAAATCGCAGGAAAAAATCACACAGATTAAAAAAATTCCGGAACTTTTTTTGGGCGACAATCGTGGCGCGTTTAGGGTGCCATTAAGAAATAACAGAGTCGCAATGAGGATATTTGCCAGCACACCACGGATCATCAAAACAATTTTATTGCAGCATAATCACATCACAAAAAGTAGTGCAACGTTTTGGAGTCACAAAGGACCCCTGCGTCAAAATTGTGCGGCGGTTCCGCCCTCGATTCAAATCACCCAGGTGTGATTGGAGCCTTATTGTTACTCTGAAGTGTTGCAATATAGGCTTTGTAACATTGTAAAAAATGAAACACGGTAACTATTTATTTATTTATTTATTTATTTTTAAATTTCAATAAATATACTGAAAAGAAAAAAATAAATAAATTTAATAATTGTGTAATCCTGAAAATTAACGGAAGCAGTGATGGTGTGCCCACTCATAGGAAGGATCGAAAACGAAATAATTGAATGAAATAATAATCATCATCATAATAATAACAACAATAATAGTAATAATAAAAATAATAATAATATTAAATTGTCGTTTTGTTTTCAACAAGCTGTTTTTTCTTCAGATTGATATCTTCTGGGATAAATAAAGTGAAGAAAATGGGAAATAAAAATCATTTTGAAATCAGATTTGATATGAAAATGAGGCGCACAAAATAGCGGGACACGTGTCGCCCCAAAAGAAATCCGGAAACCCCTTCTGGGTGACACACGTGTCCTGCAGGTTTTGTTTGCGCAATTTTGCAGCGATTTGTCGTGGCGCGCTTAGGGTGCTATTAGGAAATAACGGCATTTCAATGAGGATATTTTTTGTCAGCACACCACGGATCATCAGGTAGAGTCCAAACTATTTTATTGCAGCATGATCACATCACATAAAGTAGTGCAACGTTTCGGAGTCACGCGGGACCCCCTTCGTCAGGCATGCGCACGCATCCCGCATTTTGCCGCTGCGATTCTGCCCGTGATTCAAATCGCCCAGGTGTGAATGGAGCCTTATTGTTACTCTGTAGTGTTGCAACATAGAAATAAACGTAAAAAATGAAACCCTGTAACTTTTTACTTTTTTTTTATTTCAATAATAAAGTCGTTAGTTGTGTGATCTTGAAAATCAACAGAAGCAGCGATGGTGTGCCCACTTGTAGGAAGGATCTAAAACAAAATGAATGAATGAATGAAATAATAATAATCATCATAAGAATAATAACAACAATAATTATTATCATAATAATAATAACAACAGTACTAATAATAATAGAAATAATAATAATAGTAAATTGTCGTTTCATTTTCAACAAGCTGGTTTTTCTTCAGATTGATATCTTCTCGGATATTCATAGATAAATAAAGTGAATAAAATGAGAAATAAATATTATTTTGAAATCAGATTTGATATGAAAGTGAGGCGCACAAAATGGCGGGACACGTGTCGCCCGAAAGAAATTCGGAAACTCCTTTTGGGCGTCACGCGTCCCGCGGTTTTGTTTGCGCAATTTTGCCGCCATTTGTCGTGCGGCAATCGTGACGCTGTTAGGGTGCCATTTCAATAAATATACTGAAAAGAAAAAAATAAATAAAGTCAATGTATTTATTTATTTATTTATTTTTTAACCCAGTAACTTTTTTTATGTACACAAATAAACATTATAATACATACATACATACTGTATCTGGGTTGTATGTATGTAGTATACTGTTTATTTGTGTATATAAAAAAAAATAAAAAAAGTTACTGGATTAAAAATAATAATAAATACATTGACTTTATTTTTTTTTTTTTTTTCAGTATATTTATTGAAATGGCCCTATAACCCAGAAAACAGATACAAACAGGTATATACATCAATAAAAAAAAAATAAAAAAGATTTATTTAAAGTTAATTGTGTAATGCTGCACATCAACAGAAGCAGTGATGGTGTGCCCGCTCCTAGGAAGGATCTAAAACAAAATGAATGAATGAAATAATAATTAATCATCATAGTTATTATGTAACAACAACAATCATCATCATTATAATAACAACAACAACAATAATAATAATAATAGTAAATTGACTTTTCCTTTTCAACAATGCAGTTTTTTCTTCAGATTATTATCTTCTTATTCATAGATAAATCGGTGAATAAAATGGGAAACAAATATTATCTTGAAATCCGATTTGATATGAAAATGAGGCGCACTTCGTTCGTTCCCGGAAGACGCACAGGAGCACAACGTTCCCTTTTTTTTTTTTATTTCTTTGTTTCGTTAATAGAATTCTTAAAAGATGTTTCAAACGCAACAGCCTGAATCAAATTTCATTGTTTAAAAAAAAAAAAAAAAGAAAAAGGCGCATCGGCGAGATCTTATTACGCCGTCTTGAAAAGTGCTTTCCATTGTGGGCGCTGTTATTTAAGGCGCTGTGTGTTTTGACATGTAAACTGTCGGTGCGATGAGGGCTGTGTCATTAGCAGACGTCCATTAGCGCGCGGCGTCCTCTTTCCCCACCAATCTGTGTCATTCTAGACTCTCGGTTCAGCAGAGCTCCTGAATGGCCCGTTTACTCAGACCGCGGCGAGCCGATCGAGGGGGCTAAATTGAGACGCATTTTCCAGAGAGAGGCCAAGTTACCAAGTTGCGTGTCAGGCGGGCTGGTGACACGAACGACAGGATAATAACGGTCCTTGGCGCTTGTTTATTTTCATCCAGCCTCCCCGATGGAGGACTCTCTACATCGATGCGTTATTTTAATCGCTTGCACTTACCCTCGTTTAATACATTACTCTGCTATTCAGGGCCATTTTGTGTCCATTACACCGTGATCGGGCGCAGTGAATGAGAGGCGCCGGCCGACCCCCCCCCCCCCCGGAGCATCATGGGAAATGTCAAGTTTTCTCTTTTATTGGAATCCTTTGTATTTTGGAAGACGCTGAGAATGTTTGCGGGATTATAAGAAATGTTAACGATTCATTATCTGACCGCCGATTACCGCCGAGTATAAATCACCGAGAGAGATTAATGGGGATTTGTTACGATCTTGAAAAGATCAACAAACCACAAATGCGTTCTGAGTCAAAGCGAGCCGCCGCGAACGTTCAACAATGTATTCCGCCATTCCTGGGATAGGTCTCTTCTCCGGAAAAAGCAAATATTGTCCAAATCCATCGGTCATGTGACTTCTTCCGGAATCTTCTTCCAGATCTGTGCAGTCATCCAGTGTAAGACTTCCTGTAATAAAGACCGACCACTGCTGCCCTCTCTCCTTGTACAGGATCATTGGTCTTGTCTCCGCCCCCTCCTTTAGTGGGTGGGGCCTGCTGAGTCCCTCCCAAGGCTCTACGCTCTCTCCTTGTGCAGTATGACTGGTCTTGTCTCTGCCCCCTCCTGTAGTGGGTGGGGCTGTCTGGGCCCCTCCCACCGCTCTGCTCTCTCCTTGTGCAGGATGATTGGTCTTGTCTCCGCCCCCTCCTGTAGTGGGTGGGGCTGGCTGGTCCCCTCCAACCGCTCTACTCTCTCTCCTTGTGCAGGATGATTGGTCTTGTCTCTGCCCCTTCCCGTAGTGGGTGGGGCTGTCTGGGCCCCTCCCACCGCTCTTCTCTCTCTCCTTGTGCAGGATGATTGGTCTTGTCTCCGCCCCTTCCTGTAGTGGGTGGGGCTGTCTGGGCCCCTCCCACCGCTCTACTCTCTCTCCTTGTGCAGGATGATTGGTCTTGTCTCTGCCCCTTCCTGTAGTGGGTGGGGCTGTCTGGGCCCCTCCCACCGTTCTGCTCTCTCTCCTTGTGCAGGATGATTGGTCTTGTCTCCGCCCCCTCCTGTAGTGGGTGGGGCTGGCTGGGCCACTCCCATGGCTGTGTTCTCTTTCCTTGTGCAGGGTGACTGGACTTGTCTCTGCCCCCTCATTTAATTTCTGTAGTGGGTGAAGCATCCTGGGCCACTCCCACGACTCTTCTTTCTCTCCTTGTGCAGGATGACTGGTCTTGTCTCCGCCCCCCTCCTGTAGTGGGTGGAACCTGCTGGGCCCCTCCCACATCTCTGCTCTCTTTAAATGTGCAGGATGACTGGTCTTGTCTCCGCCCCCTACTGTAGTGGGTGGGGCCGGCTGGGCCTCTCCCACAGCTCTGCTCTCTCTCCTTGTGCAGGGAGACTGGTCTTGTCTCTGCCCCCCTCCTGTAGTGTCTATAGTGGGTGGAGTCTGCCGGGCCCCTCCCACCACTCCGTTCCCTGCACAGGCTCTGCACAGCGCAATGATGATGTCACAGCTACCTCTACAAGGTAATATCTGGGCTTGTAAAGACATTTGGTGCACACAAAGTGGATTTATATCCTTGGTGTCAGGACTCGGCCCCGCCCCCCCCCCGGCTGCCCTGCCACTGGATTTGATTGACAGCAGCGGCAGCCAATGGCTACTGCTGCTATCATTCAATTCAGTGAGGACCCGAGACAGCGGCTGGATCTGCTGCGCTCGTGCTCGTTGCTGAAATGATCGAGTTCAGGTAAGAAAAAAAGGGGGGGGGGGCAGCTGAAGCACAGAAGGTTTTTCACCTTAATGCATAGAATGCCAACCATGAGACTTTACAACTCCTTGAACTGGTTCCTTCACACCAGCCTGTTCCGCTGTGGTGTAAATCGCTCGTGCCTTGATTGACATGCTGTGTGCGACGCATTCCCGTACATTGCGTTAGGACAGCCTGTTCATTTGAATGGGCTCCCCGAAGCACCACGGGGGACCAAAAATTCTGCATGCGGCAACTTAACACACGCTGGTGCATGGCCACTTACTCGGCAACCAACCTTGAATGGCACCACATTGCACCAACACTTGCCATGCATGTTACCGCAATGTGATTGGGCCCTGGAGGTCTTAAGGGGCCCCTCAGAGAGACATCTTACTCGCTCTGTGCGCCGTGTCCTTCGCACGCAGCCGTCACACCCCCCTTCTATAACAAATCGCGGCTCCCCGAAGCGTTTTCAGATTATTTTTTACCGCCGAGAGACGCATGTTTGGTGTTTTATTTATTTTTTTTGCCGTTTTTGTAGACATAACAAAGCTCCATTTTCCTGGCAAGCCGAACGATCCGCCTCGGCTGACAACGGGCCAAGTTGCTGAACATCTTATTTAAGGCCGGGGGTGGGGGGGGGGGGGCGCAGGGTGAACAGGAGCGATCCCCGGAGAAGATGAGCCGGATAATATAACCTTCGGATTTTTTTTTTTAGACGCGTGACGGCGGCGCTGGAAACACGGAGAAAATGGCAAATTAAAGAGGCTGAGTGGTCGTTACCCCGCTGTCAGTTCTCATGTATTGTATCACCGTCCAGGAATATTCCATCCTCGCCGCTTGGCAGGTCCGAGGCCGCCGCCGACCTCCAGCAAAGGGACAGGATTTCCTTCTAAACAAAACGCTTGTTTATTAAGGAAAAGGCTGAGCGTGCGCCCGCATTGTCTGCCGCCGGAGATAGCCGAGGGGGGGGGGGGGGGGGCTATTAATAGTCTCCGGGTTATTTCTGGATGCGGGATCTGCCGGGGGGCACGTTGGGAATATCGGCTCCGGGACTGGCAGGTGGAGGCTTGGCACGGCCTCTGAGCAGAAAGTACACTTTATAAAAAGAAGGATCTTCCTCTATGGAGACGATCGTACATAACCGCGGCACCTACATTAAAGAATCATTTCAGTGTCTTGAAACAGGTTGGAGTCTCCCCTGGATTAGGATCTAAAATATGGAGATGCCAGATCTGATAAAGAGAACCGCTTGATCAGACCGGAAGGATTTGCCCCCTTAATGACCAGGCCATTTTTTGCGATACGGCACTGCGTCACTTTAACTGACAATTGCGCGGTCGTGCGACGTTGTACCCAAATAAAATTGACGTCCTTTTTTCCCCCACAAATAGAGATTTCACCTCTGCGATTTTTATTTTTTGCGCTATAAACAAAAAAAGACCGACAATTTTCAAAAAAATAAACCAATGTTTTTTACTTTTTGCTATAATAAATATCCCCAAAAAAATTAATAAAAAAATTAATAAAATATAAACAAATTTATTCCTCAGTTTAGGCCGATATTTATTCTTCTACATATTTTTGTTAAAAAAAAAAATTGCAATAAGCGTATATTGATTGGTTTACGCAAAAGTTATCGCGTCTACAAAATAGGAGATACATTTATGGCATTTTTATTATTATTATTTTTTTTTACTAGTAATGGCGGTGATCAGCGATTTGTAGCGGGACTGCGACATTGCGGCGGACAGATCGGACACTTTTGACACTATTTTTGGGATCGATGACATTTATACAGCCATCAGAACTATAAAAATGCCCTGATTACTGTATAAATGACCCTGGCAGGGAAGAGGTTAACACTAGGGGGCGCTCAAGGGGTTAAATGTGTTCCCTGGGAGGTGTTTCTAACTGTGGGGGGGGGGGGGAGGGGACTGACCGGAGGAGGAGAGAGATCGCTGTTTCTTATCACTAGGAACAGCAGATCTGTCTCTTCTCCCGTGTCAGAATGGGGATCTGTCTGTTTCCATTGCTGGATCCCCGTTCTGGCTCTCTGAAGGAGCGATCGCGGGTGGCCGGTGGACATTGCGGCCGCCGACCACGTGCGTCGGTTCTCCCGCCGTGAGTGCGCCTTGCTACGGCTCTTAAAGGAGTACACCTACGGCGATTTGCAGGAACGAGACGCCGTATAATTACAGCTGCTGGTCGTTAATCGGTTAAATCGGTCTTCATCCCGAAAGCAAACATTTATTACATTGCAGCTTACCAATTCTTAGATGTGACGGCTGCATTCGTTTTACTTTTTTTAGGCTTTCTTTTCTTTTATTTTCACCCGGTGATCCTGCCAGTAAGGCCGCCCATAAATGGAGCAATTTTCTTTCCTGCACCCGCCGTCCCCTCCCAGAGAACACAGTGCTTATTGCTGTAACAGTCGCTAACAATAATCGCATTCAAAATCCGGCAGGCCGGTTATACTAGCTGGATCAATCGATCGACTTGAATACATTCAGCCTGCAAATACATGGTTCAAATGAACCGGCCGAGATTCAATCCATCTATGGCTGGCTTTAGGCTCCGTTCACACTTGTGTGGTTTGTCCTGCAACTTTGGACACATAAAGTCGCATGACAAGTCGCATCCCACGGTTTTCAACGGCACCTGTTCGGATCTATGCAACTTAAAGTTACAGCAAAAAAGGTACCTGCGATACTACGGTGCGGCTTTCAATGCGACTTTGACTGTAAAGTCGGATATAATCGCAACCAAAAGTCGCACTGGAAACTGTGTGGCTGTGGAGACAGACTAATGTGAATGGAGCCAAAGTCTGTTTTTTTTTTTTTTTTTTTTTTTTTAAAGAACAAGCTCTCCAGCAGAATGTATCAGTTTACAGGGATGGGACAAACCATTTAACACTGACAGGGCTGCTTACAATGATCAGCTTTTGTTGTAAAGAAAAGTCTTTATCCCAAAAGGAAATAAGAAAAGAACGTTTCTCCTCTATAGAGACAGTACAGTGAGTGTTGTCACCGGTAATCATGGGGGGCCCCATACTGCCTACCCACCCCCACCCCCTCCCCAGAAAATATCAATTATTATATAAATGATTATGACAAATTTTCCGGCCCCTTCCCCCGCTCTCCACCCTCAAACATCTCAGGTTCCGGAACTAGAAGAGAGGAGGGACCCCGGAAAGCGGGGAGATGGGGGGTGGGGGGTGCTGATTCTAGAACTGATCCCCCTGCAGTGCAGCCGGAGGGATGGAGAAGAGGAGAAGCCGGCAGCGCTACAGGGGGAGGCAGAAGAGGATTGGTTTCTGCAATAAGACAGTACAGCCGGGGTCCTGCCGGAATACTGCTCCCCCTTGTCGAAAAATGCCTCCGATGGGTCTGCGCATGCGCAGTACCACACGTCACTCCAGCTGATATGTTGGGCCTAGTAGAGGAGGGCTGCTGGCTGTACTGCCTTATCAGCGGCCCTGGTTGTCACCCTTGGACAGGAAGTGTGTTGCTGGCAGGATCATCGGGTTACAAGGATGGAAAGCCTGAAAAAAGAAAACAAATGCAGCCGTCACATCAGATGGAGTCTTTGGCATTTTTTTGCACACTATCAGCTCCATTATGTGACGTTTGCAGCGTAGATCATCTGACAAATCTCCTCTATTCGGTGAGACGTTCTGCCTGCAGCAGAGAGCCCTGCGGGGGTTAATTTTCTTTTTTTTTTGCACCCGTGGTCGGTGGCGCAGGCGCCGGGGTGACAGCGGATCATTTATGTGCGGCCGGGTTGCCGTCTGCACCGCACTGCCAGCATTAAGAACAGCATTGTTTAACAATAAACATCTTAATTGGGAAGCATTTGCATTTTTACGGCACCCTTCCATCACGGCGCGCCGCCGATTAATTCTCGCCTCCTGTCACGCCGCTCCAGCCTGAGTCCCGCTGTGACGGGTTGTATTTGCACCCTGAACACCATGATAATGGATCACCACCGAGACGTCAGACTGTAGACCTCCCGGGGGGGGGGGAGGGGGGGAGGGGTTCATCAGATCAGAGTGTTAGTGAATACGGCCCCAGCGTTAAGGTGTATCTAATCTACACTATAGATGTGGCGGCTGTATTCGTTTTATTTTTTTTCTTCCTTTATATTCACCCGGTGATCCTGCCAGTTACACATTTCCTGTCCTACAGTGACAACGTTCATTCACTGTACTGTATCAGGGTTGTCACCCTAGGACAGGACTACAGGACACCTCCCAGCACTCCTCATCTCCATACAATAGGAGGGAGGTGTTCTGTAGTGCACAGAGGAGAACCTGGAAGGCTGTAGATTTCCCCCGCGTCTCTTACTCACACACTGCAATGCTTCACAAGAGGAGCCGGGTGGTCAGTCCAGAGTTTCTCTCTTGATTTGGACTGTAAATACCTCCCTGTCTCCTTATCTCCATCCCATAAGGAGGAGGTGTTCTGTAGCTCACAGTCGGGAGCTTTCAATGCGGAAAACCTTGTTTGCGATTTCTGGAAGTGACAAGGGACCAGAATAAAGGGATTCTCTGGACTTGCATGGATGACAACTGTCCCGGAATTGCTGGGATAGCCCTGAATCTTGGCCCTCTGTCCCGGAATCCTTTCATCAACTTTCTATGAGTTTCTGAGCAAGTAAATCAAACAGTTATTACCTGCAGGGATCAGGGTTGCCAGTTGGCGGTCCCTGTATACTGAGAGGTGGGGTCTGGGCGGGGCCAGTCTGTAAAGAGGGTGTGACTAGCAATGTGCTCATATTTAGAGGTGGGGTCTGGGTGGGGCCAGCCTGTAAAAGGGGCATGATGGGCAGTCTGCTTATTTTTAGAGATGGGGTCTGGGTGGGGCCAGCCTGTAAAGGGGGTGTGATGGGCAGTGTGTTCATATTTAGAGGTGGGGTCTGGGCGGGGCAGCCTGTAGAGGGGGCATGATGGGCAGTCTGCTCATATTTAGAGGTGGGGTCTGGGCGGGGCCAGTCTGTAAAGAGGGTGTGACTAGCAGTCTGCTCATATTTAGAGGTGGGGTCTGGGCGGGGCCAGCCTGTAAAGGGGGCATGATGTGCAGTCTGCTCATATTTAGAGATGGGGTATGGGTGGGGCCAGCCTGTAAGTGGAGCATGATGGGCAGTGTGTTCATATTTAGAGATGGGGTCTGGGCGGGGCAGCCTGTAGAGGGGGCATGATGGGCAGTCTGCTCATATTTAGGGATGGGGTATGGGTGGGGCCAGCCTGTAAGTGGAGCATGAAAGGCAGTGTGTTCATATTTAGAGATGGGGTCTGAGCGGGGCAGCCTGTAGAGGGGGCATGATGGGCAGTCTGCTCATATTTAGAGATGGGGTCTGGGCGGGGCCAGCCTGTAAAGTGGGCGTGGCTGGCAGTCTGCTCATATTTAGAGATGGGGTCTGGGCAGTTCCAGACTGTAAATGTCTTCTTTTAATAGAGAAACACTTTGTTCTGCACCAAAGTCTGAATCTAGCAGCCCAGAATATATAACACAATGACAACCATTTTGGATTATTGGGACCACCACCCGGTATTGGGGGGGCTTTGCTGGGGTTGAGAAGCCTTTCTGTCCAGAATTTCTAGTGTGTAATGGGGATGTTTGTTGTATTTTCTGGTCTCGGTCGGTATTCATCGATTGTTTTTGTGTTTCAGGTAAGAAGAAAGTTGCGCTGTTTGACAGCCAGGCCCCGATCTGTCCGATATGTCAGGTGCTACTGCGTCCCGGAGAGTTACAGGAACACATGGAGCAGGAGCTGGAGAAAGTAATGCAGGTCAACTTAAGGTAAGACGATTATTGGACGATCAGTGAAGACAAATTTCTATGTATTTAGTATCTGCACAGAGTTCAGCCTTCATGATTACTATTATATTATACATCCTGTGACCTGGTTGGACATCCAACTCCAAAGCCATGGCCATTAACATGGAGCTGCCCCCCCATGGGTACTAATATGGATCTGTTCCTCCCTCCCCCCAATGGGTACTAATATGGAGCTGCCCCTCCATGGGTATTATTATGTAGTTTCTCCCCCCTTGGGTATGGTTGGACATCCCATTGCAAAAGCATGACCACTGGCATGGAGTCCCTGTGGCCAGGGCCGTTTTTAAGGCAGGGCAAAAGGGGCAGCTGCCCTGGGCCCTGTCATTGTTGTGGGGCCCAAAGCAGCTGCCTCATACTTGCTAACTATTCTAGTTTAAATTCCCTCATCCCTTAAAGTTTTAGTCCCGTGCTGTGTCCCAATATCTCAGTGTGAAGTGCTGCTACTAATGCTGCCCATCTCTGCCCTTTTGTTGTGTACAGATGACTCACCTGCAGACCTTGTGTTTACATGTAAATTACTGGCATTCATATGTAAATAGCGGAGGACGGCGGCATTGATTTGTATATCATGCCCTCCCTGAGGTCATATCCACAGTAATCTCTAGCAGCCAATCAACAAGCAGAAATCATGTGCTGTAACCTCTAGCAACTAATCAGTGAGCCATAATGTGTGCTGTAACCTCTAGCAACCAGTCAGTGAGCGGTAATGATACACTGTAACCTCTGGCAACCAATCGCAATCGCTGCCTGATCTGATTCAGCAAACTGATTTTGAGTCTAGCTGCTATTTATTGTATGTCTCAGAGCAGGTGGAGAGCAAAACTGCATGGAAGAGGGGGCCCCAAGAAAAGTTTTGCCCAGGGTCCAATCAATAGTAAAGACGGCCCTGCCTGTAGCCATTAGAATGGAGTTGCCCCACGTGTGCAATAATATGGAGTTGAAACCCATGACCATTAATGTGGAGTTGAACTTCTTACCCCGTGGCCAATAATTTGCCCTATTTGCCTCCCACAAGTCCAAAGACTTGCTGGTAGGTTAATTAGATCCTGTTAAAAATTTGGCCAAATATGTGTATGTTGTATGTGTTTGTAAGCGTGTCAGGACCCCATGGGGCAAAGGACCACGCTATACTGCAGATGGACACCGGCGGCAAAAAGCGCCCTGAGGCGGTTCAGTTCGCATAGGTAGCGCTATACAAGTCACTCATTCATGCATTCATTCACTCAAGGCCCCCCCTCCCCAATGGGCACTAATATGGATTTCCCCCTCATCCCCCATGGTAATATGGAGAGGGTCAAAGGTCACCTGATCATCCCTCCTATATGAGCTGGTTGGACATCCCATTCCAAAACTATGACCATTGATATGAAGATGCCCTCATGGCAATTATATTTGTCCCTCCTCCCCTCCATCCCTTGGGCAATATTATAGCATTGCATGGCCTATAATATGGAGTTGCCTCCTCTGCTTCCTCCATGGGCATTAATATGGAAGTGGATGGCCATTAAAATGGAGTTGCCCCCCCAATAAGCATTAATATATGATTACCCCCCCATGGGCATTAATATGGAGCTTCTCCCCCAGTAAGCATTAATTTGGGTTGCCTCCCCATGGGCATTAAAGTGATATTAAAGGTTACATTTTTTTTAAAATAACAAACATTTTATACTTACCGACTCTGTAATGGTTTTGCACAGAGCAGCCCCAATCTTCCTCTTCTTGGGTCCCTTGCTGGAGCTCCTGGCTCCTCCTTAGCTCAGGTCCCTCACTGGAGCTCCTGGCTCCTCCTCTTCTCGGGTCCCTCGCTGGAGCTCCTGGCTCCTCCTCTTCTCGGGTCCCTCGCTGGAGCTCCTGGCTCTTCCTCTTCTCAGGTTCCTCACTGGAGCTCCTGACTCCTCCTCGTCTCAGGTCCCTCACTGGAGCTCCTGGCTCCTCCTCTTCTTGGGTTCCTCACTGAAGCTCCTGGCTCCTCCTCTTCTTGGGTCCCTCACTGGAGCTCCTGGCTCCTCCTCTTCTCGAGTCCCTCGCTGGAGTTCCTGGCTCCTCTTCTTCTCAGGTCCCTCACTGGAGCTCCTGGTTCCTCCTCTTCTCGGGTCCCTCACTGGAGCTCCTGGCTCCTCCTCGTATCGGGTCCCTCAATAAAGCTCCTGGCTCCTCCTCTTCTCGGGTCCCTCACTGGAGCTCCTGGCTCCTCCTCTTCTCGGGTCCCTCACTGGAGCTCCTGGCTCCTCCTCTTCTCAGGTCCCTCACTGGAGCTCCTGGCTCCTCCTCTTCTCAGGTCCCTCACTGGAGCTCCTGGCTCCTCCTCTTCTCAGGTCCCTCACTGGAGCTCTTGGCACCTCCTCGTCTCAGGTCCCTCACTGGAGCTCCTGGCTCCTCCTCTTCTCGGGTCCCTCACTGGAGCTCCTGGCTCCTCCTCTTCTCAGGTCCCTCACTGGAGCTCCTGGCTCCTCCTCTTCTCAGGTCCCTCACTGGAGCTCTTGGCACCTCCTCGTCTCAGGTCCCTCACTGGAGCTCCTGGCTCCTCCTCTTCTCGGGTCCCTCACTGGAGCTCCTGGCTCCTTCCCTGAATGCCCCTCATAGCAAGCCGCTTGCTATGGGGGCACTCGTGCATGCTCGCTCTCGAGCCCCACTCTGTGTGCCCATAAGACACATAAACGGGGCTCGGCCCCACGCCCTGCTCTCTCCTGATTGATTCACTGGGTGTGATTGACTCCCGCTGCTATGTGTCAGCCAATGAGGAGGCAGAGACTGGGAAGAGCAGTGGCTTCCATGCACATTGCAGGATCGGGATTGGTCAAGTATTGGGGGATGGGGGCTGCATACTGAAGGTTTTTTACATAGAATGCACCTTCAACCTTTACAAGCACCTTAATATGGAGTTGCCCCCCGATAAGCATTAATATGGGATTGCCCCTCCCCTCCATGGGCATTAATTTGGAGTTGCCCCATATTTGGAATTGTGACAGGTCCTCTTTAAGGCTCCTCCTGCAGCTCAGTGATATGATTGGTCCTCTGAGAATCTCTTAGAAAAGTTGGAATTACAATGTTACCATTTTTCTTTCAAGAGGAAATATAGAATTCCTCGGCTCGCTATCACCGCAGCTCAGCAAGGGGGCGCTAACCCCGGCCAAACACCTCCATCCATTCATAGAGACTCATGAGGAGACGGAGAGTTTCTACTCCGCCAGCTACACATCTACAGGAGCTCCGAAATGAGGAGAGACGGTTATTAAATAAAAGCCCAACTGAGCCTTCAGTTTAAATCAGCTAAATATATTCCGGGGGCATCAAACCAGCCACAGCCTGGATAGAAAAACCTGTCCCCTGCCAGCAGGCTGCAGAGGACACTTGCTCTGTGTGTGGAAGCAGTAGTCTCTTTACACGTTCCCTGCTGAATCCAAGCTGGAACTCTCCAATCAATAGAGAGCAAGAGTTTTGTTTATTCCAGAGCGATAGTTCTGATGGACCTCTGCAGAGAGACCACTGCTTCCACACACAGAACAAGGGCCCTTCTCTGCAGTATGCTGGCAGGGGTCAGGCTTTTCTGCTCAGGCTGTGGCTGTAAGGCTTTGGGCACCTTTTTGTTTTGATGCTCCTGGAACGGATTTAGTTGGTTTAAACCGAAATTTGGTCTTTAAGCTTTTTTTTTTTTTTTGCCCTTTCATATTTCCCTTTATTTCACAGATCAGTCTGCGCTTTACCACACTTCACATTACTTTGATATTACAATGTTACATTCGTAACGACTTGAAGGGCCCTTTCACACTGATACACTTTTCCTGCGATTTTACCTTGCAAGACAAACGCTTCCCTTTAAATCCTATGGGACTCTTCACACCGCTGCGTTCCAGGTGCGATGCCTTCGGAAAAGTCCCGCCTGCTGCATCTTTGATGTGATTTTGAAAACTACACAAAAAAAACGCAGCTTCCCATTGAAGTGAATGAGAAATTGCGGTAAAAACGCACCACAATTTGCATTTTTTGTGCATTTTGAGTCACATGTCCATTTTTTACAGGTGCGGGCAACCCAAAAACGCACCAGAAACGCACAGGAAGCACATCACCACAATTTTGCTACACTAGGGTGTGGTGGTAAGACACATGCGGTAAATGGGTGCCATTCACGTGTTAACATGTGTTGGGCGGGGCCCGTTCATTGTCAATGTTCTGTCTACAGTGCCTTGAAAAAGTATTCATACCCCTTGAAATTTCCCACATTTTGTCATGTTACAACCAAAAACGTAAATGTATTTTATTGGGATTTTATGTGAGAGACCAACACAAAGTGGCTCATAATTGTAAAGTGGAAGGAAAATGATAAATGATACAAATAAATATGTGAAAAGTGTGGGGGGGGGGCATTTGTATTCAGCCCCCTTTACTCTGATACCCCCTAACTAAAATCTAGGGGAACCAATTGCCTTCAGAAGTCACCTAATTAGTAAATAGAGTCCACCTGTGTGTCATTTAATGTCAGTATAAATACAGCTGTTCTGTGAAGGTTTGTTAGAGAACCTTACTGAACAAACAGCATCATGAAGACCAAGGAACACACCAGACAGGTCAGGGATAAAGTTGTGGAGAAGTATAAAGCAGGGTTAGGTTATAAAAGAATCTCCCAAGCTTTGACCATCTCACGGAGCTCTGTTCAATCCATCATTGGAAAATGGAAAGAGTATGGCACAACCGCAAACCTACCAAGACATGGCCGTCCACCTAAACTGACCGGCCGGGCAAGGAGAGCATTCATCAGAGAAGAGCCAAGAGGTCCATGGTAACTCTGGAGGAGCTGCAGAGATCCACAGCTCAGGTGGGAGAATCTGTCCACAGGACAACTATTAGTCGTGTTCTCCACAAATCTGCCCTTTATGGAAGAGTGACAAGAAGAAAGACATTGGAGAAAGAAAGTCATAAGAAGTCCTGTTTGTAGTTTGTGAGAAGCCATGTGGAGGACACAGCAAACATGTGGAAGAAGGTGATCTGGTCACATGAGACCAAAATTCAACTTTATGACCTAAAAGCAAAACGCTATGTGTGGGGAAACTAACACTGCACATCACCCTGAACACACCATCCCCACCGTGAAACATGGTGGTGGCAGCATCATGTGGTGGGGATGGTTTTCTTCAGCAGGGACAGGGAAGCTGGTCAGAGTTGATGGGAAGATGGATGGAGATAAATACAGGACAATCTTAGAAGAAAACCTGTTAGAGTCTACAAAAGACTTGAGACTGGGGGGGAGGTTCACCTTCCAGCAGGACAACGACCCGAAACATCCAGCCAGAGCTACAATGGAATGGTTTACATCAAAGCATATTCATGTGTTAGAATGGCCCAGTCACAGTCCAGACCTAAATCACATTGAGAATCTGTGGCAAGACTTGAAAATTGCTGTTCACAGACGTTCTCCATCCAATCTGACAGAGCTTGAGATATTTTACAAAGAAGAATGGGCAGAAATGTCCTCTCTAGATGTGCAAAGCTGGTAGAGACATCCCCAAAAAGACTTGTAGAGAAAGGGGGTTCTACAAAGTACTGACTCCGGGGGGCGCCATACAAATGCCCCCCCCCCCCCCCCACACACTTTTCACATATTTATTTGTATCATTTATCATTTTCCTTCCACTTCACAATTATGTGACACTTTGTGTTGGTCTATCACAGAAAATCCCAATAAAATACATTTACGTTTTTGGTTGTAACATGAGAAAATGTGGGAAGTTTCAGGGGGTATGAATACTTTTTCCAGGCACTGTATACGGGCACAACACACATAAAACTGGATGTGTATTATTACTGCAACACACGGTTCCCATCTGTACGCTGCACTACCTGGGTGCATTGGGGTTTAATGCAGAGGCTTGGCGTGAATTCGCCCCTCGGCACGGATGAGCCCCTCAGAAAGTACTAAGACTGATGGAAAGAAGGCGGGGTCTAAATAATTGATAGGTGATATATACAGTATACAGTATATATATATATCGTTTTTTCTTCTTGCTGTGAACGCAGTCTCTGCCTTTGTAATGCAGGTTGGGGGGTCCAGGTTTCTAGCGCAGACCCTTCCTTCCTTCTCACCCCATTGACACCTCATACGAGCGCGGCAGACAGAATGGGCGTAATTGATGGTATCATTTGGGTCCCTTCCAACCTAATAAAGAGCCGCTGCAAATTAGCGCGGTGGCTTAAATGAAGAGAAGCAATTAGCGCCGCCAGGAAAGCCATCAAGGAAGTGAAGGGGGCCGCGTGCGAGCCGCGGCGGGAATGGACGGTACGGCGGCGGAGCTCGGTTGGGGGAGGGGAGGGTGCGCCTGGGGTTTAATGGGAAGCAGGGCAAGGTGTAAATCACACACCTGACAGGCCGCCATTGTCACCCTGCTGACAGATGAGGAAGGATGGGGTGAGCCCGGCCGTTAAGGGGGGGGGGGGGACCGGCTCTCTTGGAGCGGCGGGGCCTCACCGCCAATCGAGGAGGAATAAGAAGTCTCTATTAATTATTAAATAACGACCCCGGCCGCGCCGTGATAGATAACATCCAATCTGTTCAAGGCATCCCGGCAATTCGAGATAATCTGCAGCAAAGGCCAAAGCTCTTTGTCACCCTTATGGGGCCATTTGAAGCCGTCCTCTCCGGGGCCCCCTAATGCCGCCATTGTAGGAGGAGGACTCCGCTCACACCGCTGCAGCTTCCGTCTGTAGTGTGCGCAGGAGCGCCGATCGCTGTTCAGAATTAACGGTTCATTAGCAAATCTATTGATAAAGATGAAATCTTTTTTTTTAAATAGTTTATGACGTGAAAATTCACCAATTATCGGGTCATCGGACGCTTTTCCTACTCGAATCAAACAAAACCTCGGCTGCTGATAGGAGGGCGGAGCCGGCCCCCCTGTACTGGGCTCTGACCCCATTAGTTCAGTAGGGACACTGTGTGTAGAGAGGGGAATTTTTATTTTCCATTGGGCTCAGGCCGAGTATTACCATGGGCCATGGCTCTTGGCAGTGTCCTGACACCTGAATTCTGTATAATACATACTCCTGACACCTGCGCTCTGTATGTTACATACACCTGAACCTGCACTTACTGCAATACATAATGCTGACACCTGCATGCTGTACAGTATATACTCCTGACACCTGCACTCTGTATGTTACATACACCTGAACCTGCACTCTCTGTGGTACATAATGCTGACACCTGCATGCTGTACAATACATAATTTTATATTTCCATTGGGCTCAGGTAGAGTATTACTATGGGCCATGGCTCCCAGCAGTCTCCTGACACCTGAATTCTGTATAATACATACTCCAGACAACTGTTACATACACCTGAACCTGCACTCTCTGCAATACATAATTCTGATACCTGCGCTCTGTTTAATAGATACTCCTGACACCTGCACTCTGTATGTTACATACACCTGAACCTGCACTGTCTGCAATACATAATCCTGACACCTGCATGCTGTACAGTATATACTACTGACCCCTGCACTCTGCACAGTACATACTCCTGACCACTGCACTCTGTATGTTACATACACCTGAACCTGCACTCTCTGTGGTACATACTCCTGACACCTGCATGCTGTATGTTACATAATCTTAACACCAGCACTTTTACTCCTGACCACTGTACACCTGAACCTGCATTCTCTGCTGTACATAATCCTGACACCTGTATGCTGTACGATATGTACCTCTGACCCCTGCACTCTGTATAATACATACTCCTGGCCCCTGCACTCTGTATAATACATACTCCTGACCCCTGCACTCTGTATAATAGATACTCCTGACCCCTGCACGCTGTATGTTACATAATCTTAACACCAGCACTTTTACTCCTGATCACTCTGTATGTGGGCTGAATTTTTAAGCCCCACCCACTGTTGGCACATTTTTGCCACGCCCACAGTTCACCACAGCGTGCTTGACGTGCTGCTTCATTATCGCCCTCTAGCTGTTCATGGGGCCCCTCTCAGGTAGGTTGTACTGGGCCCCATGATTTCTATTTAGGGCCCCAAACAAGCCGTCGACAATCTCACTTCTAAACGCTGATTGTGATAGTCACAGAATAATTGTGAAATGGAAGAGATGAGCGACGCTCTGCGAATGGTTTTATCTCAGCGGCGGATCGCTCTGGTTGGGTTTCGATCTGCAGGGCGATAGTGACTCTGATATCAGATTCCCCCGGCAGCTTCCAGCGGATGACCGGCTAATAACCGGCTAAAACATTCATGACGTGATTTCAGGATCCAACAAAGTCTCGGGAAGTCATTGTCAATTATTGATCCTTCCCCCGGCTGAGGCGCCCCCAAATTTATTCCTAATCCTGATTACATTATGGGGGGGGGGGGGGGGTAAAGCTGAATACTTGGTGATTGCTGTTTGCACACTCCACTGATCTTCTTTTGGTTTTGGTGGTTTTATTGATAACAATGAAAGATTTCCATCCCATCCCCCATTGTCATCGCCATGAGCGCCATCCCGTATAGGTTGGACGTGTGTGTAGTATACAAAGAATGCAAAAGCTTCATCATTTTTCTGCTTCCACATTGAAACCGGAGCCTGGGATGATGGATGTAGCTGCCATGATAAAATTACAATCAGAAGCCCCCCCCCCTTCATGTCAGATTACCCCCTATAGATGAGAACCCCCGCACCACATCAGAGTACCCCCTATATGTGAGACCCCCCATCACAGAGTACCCCCTACATGTGAGAGTCCCCCCCACATCAGAGTACCCCCTATATGTGAGACCCCCACCACATCAAAGTACCCCCAATATGTGAAACCCCACCACCACATCAGAGTACCCCCTATATATGAGAGTCCCCCCCACATCAGAGTACCCCGTTATGTGAAACCCCACCACCACATCAGAGTACCCCCTATATATGAGAGTCCCCCCCCACATCAGAGTACCCCGATATGTGAAACCCCACCACCACATCAGAGTACCCCCTATATGTGAGAACCCCCCCACCACATCAGAGTACCCCCTATATATGAGAGTCTTGCCCACATCAGGGTACCCCCTATATGTGAAACCCCCCACCACATTAGAGTACCCCCTATATGTGAGACCCCCCCACCACCACATCAGAGTACCCCCTATATGTGAAACCCCCCACCACATTAGAGTACCCCCTATATGTGAAACCCCCCACCACATTAGAGTACCCCCTATATGTGAGACCCCCCCACCACATCAGAGTACCCCCTATATGTGAAACCCCCCACCACATCAGAGTACCCCCTATATGTGAAACCCCCCACCACATTAGAGTACCCCCTATATGTGAGACCCCCCCACCACATCAGAGTACCCCCTATATGTGAAACCCCCCACCACATTAGAGTACCCCCTATATGTGAGAACTCCCCACCACATTAGAGCACCCCCTATATGTGAGAACCCCCCACCACATCAGAGTACCCCCTATATGTGAGACCCCCGCCCACATCCAAGTACCTCCTATATATGAGACCCCCCACCACATCAGAGTACCCCCTATATGTGAGAGTCCCCCCCCCACATCTGAGTACCCCCTATATGTGAGACCCCCCAACACATCAGAGTACCCCCTATATGTGAGACCCCGCACATCCGAGTACCCCCTATATATATGACACCCCCCACCACATCAGAGTATCCCCTATATGTGAGAGTCCCCCCCACATCCGAGTACCCCCTATATGTGAGAGCCCCCCCACCACATCAGAGTACCCCTATATGTAAGAGCCCCCCCAATCACAGAGCCCCTGCATTGCACAGCCCCCCAATCACAGAAACACAACAAAATGAATTAAATCCAAACATACAAGGTGAACAATCCCAATGGCGCGCCATTACTCGTTCTAAGCTGGAGGGCATGTAAGTGGAGATTTCCCTCTCTTCTCAACCCTTGAGATCCTGTTATACATGCAGTGCTGTTCACCTTGTATGTTTGGATCCAATTCATTTTGTTGTGTTTCTTTTGGATAGGCCTACTGTTGTCTGTTAAGCTATAACGGTCCTGAGGAAGCAGCAGATTGCGAAACGCGTCAACCTCTTGACAGAACAGTACAAGGCAGCTTAGCTTGGCCAACGGCTTATTTATACATGAGCTTTCACTCTTCATGGTTTCATCGATGTTATTTTAACAAATTTTGTAATAAATCATTTTTCATATCATTTCGGTTGCAACGTCTCTTTCTGATACCGTTAAAGTCCGTAAAATTGCTCCTTTTTTTTTTCCTAAAATGATGGCCGGCAGTCCTCAGACGTATTATTCGGGAAGAACAAATTCAGTTGAATTTTTACTGTTCTGGAATGGAAAGAGGGAAGTGGTACTGAGCCGGCCGATGAGAGCGAGAAGAGGGGGGGGGGGGGGAGGGAAGGGGGGGGGGGGGAGTGAAGGACGCCGGGAACGCAGCATGCAAATTTAATTTCAGAATCGGGGACTTTCTCTCCGAAGAGGTTTGTCGCCTTTGAGCCCTTCTCCTCGTTACATATGTAGCAGCCTCATTGAACCTGACATGTCAAATTCAAGCCATTTGTGCAAAATCTCCCTTTAATAATACCGTTTCATTTCCCTCAAATGAGACTTGAATGCATGTAAAATGGAAGTGGATATTTAAACTGTAACATTAGGCAGATGTGTTAGCCAGGGGCCCTGCGAATATATGAGATTCTCCAGTGCTTAACAGGTTGTAACTGCACTGCCTTCCAATATGTCACCCCGCCGATCACCGCCGCCGCCGCCAACGCCACCGCGCTCTCACTTTAAGCCAAAAATGTAAATTGAAAAAAAAAAAAAAATAAGGAAATTCACCGAATGATTTTCTTTAACCCTTTATTAGGGAATTGGAGGTGTCTGAGCGCACAAATCACCATATTATATTTTGGATCTGATGGTTTCCAAATTTAATACTGAAAAACGTCATCATTTAACGAACGTTCGGTAATCGAAGATGAGCGCTGAGAAATCGCTCCGGACTTCTCCCACATTTCTCTCTTCTGCTTCAAAATTGAAAAAGTTTTACATTTGGATGTAAAAATTAAAAAAAAAAAAAAAAAAAGTCCAGAGCGACTCTCATGGCGGTAAATGTAGAGGTGCGATTATTTGGAGGACAGGCGTGATTGTGTAGATTTGTGTGTCTGCCGTGACCCCGGATAATTTCAGTCTATCACTCCGCTTCTTTTTTTATTATATATTTTTTCTCTTTCAGGGCCGGTTCTCACCACATGCAGTCCAGTGCGTCTTTTTTTTTCTGCATCAAAAACGCATTGGAGAAGAGGTTATATGGTTTTCAATGGCAAAGATCACACCAGTGCTTTCAGAAAAAAAAAAAAACGGTAGAACCTGCTGCATTTTTCCTGCACTGGACTGGACTGGAACGATGTAAAACGCATCAAAAAAGCATTGGAACGCACCTAAGTGCACCAAAAACGCACTGGAACGCACGTGTCCTTATTTAAAGCAGAGTTCCACCCAGAAATGGAACTTCCACTGATCCGGTTCCACACACCCCCCTCCGGTGTCACATTTGGCACCTTTCAGGGGGGAGAAGATACTTGTCTAATACAGGTATTTGCTCCCACTTCTGGCAAAAGAGCGCTGCAGAATCCGCAGCGAAGTACGCCATGTCCGGCCCCTCCCTCCCCCCCCCCCCCCCTCGCTGTCTTCTGGGAGACACACAGGTCCCAGAAGACAGCAGGGACCAATCAGAACAAGCAGCGTGACTCGCGCATGCGCAGTGGGAAACCAGGCTGTGAAGTCGCAAGGCTTCACTTCCTGATTCCCTTACTGAAGATGGCGGCGCCTCCACCCGAGAGCCGAGGGTCAGGTGAGGACATCGCGGGCGCCCTGGACAGGGAAGAGTCCTTATTTTAAAAGTCAGCAGCTGCAGTATTTGTAGCTGCTGACTTTTAAGTTTGTTTTTTTTCCAGGGGAACTCCGCTTTAAGGTTAAGAAAAAAGAGGGGGTGAAAAAACGAACTAACTAACACTAAAACGCGTGCAGAAAGGCATCCGGACTGCGGTTCTATGGCCCTCAGTGATTTTTATTCATTTCAAAGGAAGCGATACAAATCCTGCATTGCTTGTATCCAACTCATCAAAAATTGAATCATTTCCCTTTGGGATTAATAAAGTTTTCTGAAACTGATCAATAATCTGACAATCAGCAACAAATACTAAAAGGCAATGGTGACATCCCCACCTTGTAAGACCCTTTACTGCTCCACTAACCAATGAGGACCCTTTTCTAGATTTTATTAATACATTGTTTCTTTCCCATCCAACAGATTGAAATTTCATTTTTTTAACTGTTGCAATTTTTCCCCGATAAAATGATGTATCACATCTTCTATTCTCTAAGTATAAAGATCATCTCCACTAAGTCCCTATACCTTCAAATTTTGACTTCCTACAAAAAGTCGTGGCTTAGCGCCGCCCCCTCCTCACTATTGGTGGGTCCTGTGTTCCTGTGGATAACTTCACTTGTAATCTAGATCATCCAAAAAAAGTCCCTAAACCTTCCAATCTTGACTTCTCAGATAAAGTCAAGGCTTGGCACCGCCCCCTCCTGGCTATTGGTGGGTCCTGTGTTCCTCTAAGATAACTTCGCTTGTATTCTGGGTCACCCCAAAAAGTCCCTAAAACTTCCAATCTTGACTTCTCAGATAAAGTCAAAGCTTGGCACCGCCCCCTCATCACTATTGGTGGGTCCTGTGTTCCTGTGCATAACTTCACTTCTATTCTAAATCGCCCCAGAAAGTCCCTAAACCTTCAAATCTTGACTTCTTGCATAAAGTCGTGGCTTAGCACCGCCCCCATCTTGACTTCTTAGATAAAGTCAAGGCTTGGCACCGCCCCTTCCTGGCTATTGGTGGGTCCTGTATTCCTGTAAGATAACTTCACTTGTATTCTGGGTAACCCCAAAAAGTCCCTAAAACTTAAAATTTTGACTTTTTAGATAAAGTCAAGGGTTGGCACCGCCTACTCCTTACTATTGGTGGGTCCTGTGGATAACTTCACTTGTATTCTAGATCATCCAAAAAAGTCCTTAAAGTGGTGTTCCAGCCAAAATTATACTTTTTAAATAAAAATACCCCTATAATACACAAGCTTAATGTATTCTAGTAAAGTTAGTCTGTAAACTAAGGTCTGTTTTGTTAGTTTATAGCAGTAGTTTGTTATTTTATAAACTTACAGCAGGCGGTGGCCATCTTAAGTGTGGGCGTCTGAAGCCAGACTGTATTTCTTCCTGGATCTCATCCTTGCAGATCTCGCACATGCTCAGTGCAGCACAAGCAGTGTAATAGGTTTCAGGTCAGGTTTCCATAGCAACGGCAGTGTCAAAGGAAGTTGCCGCCCCTTCCCAGAAGGCATTGCAAACAGGAAATGATGCGATGGGCCGCGGCCAGGGAGGAGGAAGTGAAAAATGAATACAGCAGATATACAGTAGGTGCTGAGAAAAAAAATAAAAAAATATCCAATTCGTTTACAGTGCACAGTTTAGTGAGGGATGCTGAAGAGTTGTAAAAGTGGGTGGAACTCCACTTTAAACCTTCCAATCTTGACTTCTCAGATAAAGTCAAGGATTGGCACCGCCCCCTCCTGACTATTGGTGGGTCCTGTGTTCCTGTGCATAACTTCACTTCTATTCTAAATCACCCCAGAAAGTCCCCAAACCTTCAAATCTTGACTTCTTGGGTAAAGTCGTGGCTTAGCACCGCCCACTCCTGACTATTGGTGGTTCCTGTGGATAACTTCACCTGTATTCTAGATCAACCCAAAAAGTCCCAAAACCTTCCAATCTTCACTTCATAGATAAAGTCAAGGCAGCCCCCCCCCCCCTCCCCCCCCCCTACAGGGATAAAGTAAAGGAGAACCAGGCCAGGAGGTGTCCATGGATTCCTTATATCATGTTCTCTTTCATTTTTTCCTTGATGATTAAAAGTATAAAAAGATGATGATTGTGCTGAAGACCTGTAAGGAGGAATATTTATCCTCGCCCCCGGCCACCGCCATACCTCAAAGAAGCAGCCAACGCATGTCAGCCGACAAACTGCGAGCGGAAAGTGCTGCCGAAGGTTCTTGGCACGCGTCCCCAACTGAGAGTGGCAAAAGGAAGCACCTGACAGAGGCGGTGAGAGAGGACTTGGCTCGGGACCCCTCCGGCCCATGAATCTTCCCTCTCCGGCACGAGGAGCTGGAAGGAAACCCGCCTCCACTGACCGGGTCACAGCGCCATTAAAGAGGACCTGTCCACCCGCTCAGGATGGAGGCTTCACCGCCGCTGGGGAGGAGGGAAATCAGGAGGAGGGAAAGAAATACCAATAAGAAGAAGAATCACCATCATCATCATCATCATCATCATCATCATCATCGTAATATTAATAATCATCATCATCATAATAATAATCATCATCATCGCAATAATCATCATCATCATAATAATAATAATCATCATCGTAATAATAATAATCATCATCATCGTAATAATAATAATAATCATCATCGTAATAATAATAATCATCATCATCGTAATAATAATAATCATCATCTCAATAATAATAATCATCATCATAATAGTAATAATAATAATCGTAATAATAATAATAATAATCGTTATAATAATAATCATAATAATAATAACAAAAATAAGAATAATCATCATCATCCTAATAATAATCATCCTCATCTTCATAATAGTAATAATAATAACCGTAATAATAATCATAATAATAGTAATATTAATAATAACAAACATAATAATCATCATCACAGTAATAATAATAATCATGATAATAGTAATAATAATATTATTATGCAGAGATTTGATTGGGGCAAACTGGGCGGACTTTATGACTTCCATGCAGTCGATTGGCTCCTCAGAAAGCTTTAGCAGCTCATTGGTTGACTTGTTGTTGACCATATACTCTAGAATGTGGACAGGCCTTGTATATGACAGGTCCTCTTTAGTGGGGGATGAGCCGGGGGGGATGCATTCTGGGAAACTTTATTCAAGCCTTTATAATGAGTGTCCCTTGCGGCCGGTATACGGCTCCGCTCACACTTGTGCGACTTGTCATGCGTCTTTGGACACATAAAGTCGCATGAGAATTCACAGCCCATTGATTTCATTGGCACCCGTTCCGATCCATGCGACCTAAAGTTGCAGCGACCTTAAAAAAAAGGTTCCCGCACTGCTTAGATGCGACTTTCTTTTGCGACTTGAGTGCCACAGAGTGTAAAGTCGCACGAAAGTTGCATCACAGTCGCACTTTGAAGTCGCACTAATGTGAACCCAGCCTAAAAGTCACCAGCGCCTTCAATGTCTATCATTTTATTGTAAAAATGTGACTTTATAACCCGATTTCTCCTGATATTATTATTGTAATTATTGATATTTACGAGAACGGGAATGGTAGATATTCTGCTGTTACTTCTTTGCCCCCCCCGATGTCGCACCGTCCGGGGAAGAACTATATTGCATATTATAACAATTAACAATATAACATTTAAATAACATTATAATAACAATTAGCAAAATATAACGCAAGAACATATTATAATAATAATAATAAAAAATTTCAATATACAATAAAACGCAATAAGATATAATTAAAACTGATAATTGTTTTAAATGATAACAATACCATGAACAATCCGTACCCCATTGTTATATACTATGTGGGGGGGGGGGGTTGGTAGATTGGTTATCATTGTATTTAGAGATCAGCACTGAGATGGGGGGGGGGATTGTAGAATAAAGCCGGAGTTCTGCCTGGTGATCACAGGGCTCTGTGCTGCCATCTTGTGGATAAAGTTATAGCAGGTGAGATTTGGCAAGTTTTGTCTATGGAACTTTTTGTTCTCTTGTTTAGATTCATGTGAATAGATAAGAATGATACAAAACATCCATAGAGTCATAGAACATTCTATCCAGTCCATTCATAGAATATTCTATCCAGTCCATTCATAGAATATTCTATCCAGTCCATTCATAGAACATTCTATCCAGTCCATTCATAGAACATTCTATCCAGTCCATTCATAGAATATTCTATCCAGTCCATTCATAGAATATTCTAATACTCCGCCTGAGCCCAATGGAATAAAAAATCCCCCTGTCTACTCATGGACCCCCCCCACTGGACTAATGGGGTCAGGGCCCAGTACAGGAGGGTCAGCTCTACCACCCCCAGCAGCCCAGATACCTCCAGTACATTATTACCAAATACACCAACCAGCACTAAAGTGTTTCAGTGCCAGCGCCATCCATCTACCTCTTCAGACATGCGCCCCCTGGTGGCTGGGCTGATACATACTGCACAGACATGGTCCACCCTTGTTCAAATTGGGGAGCAGATCTCAGGGGGGGGGGGGTGCCTATAGACAAGAGATGGCTGCAAACAGCGTCAGGAGATCAGCAGCACTGAGCTGGATCAAATGAGGGAAAAGAGTGTAATGACTGTTGAGCACTCAGCGCGGTTCGGGTTTTGTTTGTCCGGTATGTGTCACTATGACTGTTTGATGAAGCCTGTGCCCCCCCTCTCTCCCCAGGAGGAAGCCTGTGCCTCCCCCTCTCCCCAGGAGGAAGCCTGTGCCCCCCCTCTCCCCAGGAGGAAGCCTGTGCCCCCCCCCCCTCTCCCCAGGAGGAAGCCTGTGCCCCCCCTCCCCAAGGAGGAAGCCTGTGCCCCCCCTCTCTCCCCAGGAGGAAGCCCGTGCCCCCCCCTCTCCCCAGGAGGAAGCCTGTGCCCCCCCTCTCTCCCCAGGAGAAGCCTGTGCCCCCCCCCTCTGCCCAGGAGGAAACCTGTGCCTCCCTCTCTCCCCAGGAGGAAGCCTGTGCCTCCCTCTCTCCCCAGGAGGAAGCCTGTGCCCCCCCCTCTGCCCAGGAGGAAGCCTGTGCCTCCCTCTCTCTCCCCAGGAGGAAGCCTGTGCCCCCCCCCTCTCCCCAGGAGGAAGCCTGTGCCCCCCCCCCTCTCTCCCCAGGAGGAAGCCTGTGTCCCCTCTCTCCCCAGGAGGAAGCCTGTGCCCCCCTCTCTCCCCATGAGGAAGCCTGTGCCCCCTCTCTCTCCCCAGGAGGAAGCCTGTGCCCCCCTCTCTCCCCAGGAGGAAGCCTGTGCCCCCTCTCTCTCCCCAGGAGGAAGCCTGTGCCCCCCCTCTCTCCCCAGGAGGAAGCCTGTGCCTCCCTCTCTCTCCCCAGGAGGAAGCCTGTGCCCCCCTCTCTCCCCAGGAGGAAGCCTGTGCCTCCCTCTCTCTCCCCAGGAGGAAGCCTGTGCCCCCCCTCTCCCTAGGAGGAAGCCTGTGCCCCCCCTCTCTCCCCAGGAGGAAGCCTGTGTCCCCTCTCTCCCCAGGAGGAAGCCTGTGCCCCCCTCTCTCCCCAGGAGGAAGCCTGTGCCCCCCCTCTCTCCCCAGGAGGAAGCCTGTGCCCCCCTCTAGCCCCAGGGGGAAGCCTGTGCCCCCCCTCTTGCCCCAGGGGGAAGCCTGTGCCCCCCTCTCGCCCCAGGGGGAAGCCTGTGCCCCATCTCTCTCCCCAGGAGGAAGCCTGTGCCCCCCTCTCTCCCCAGGAGGAAGTCTGTGCCCCCCCTCTCTTCCCAGGAGGAAGTCTCTGCCCCCCTCTCTCCCCAGAAGGAAGCCTCTGCCCCCCCCTCCCCAGGAGGAAGCCTGTGCCCCCTCTCTCTCCCCAGGAGGAAGCCTGTGCCCCCCCTCTCTCCCCAGGAGGAAGCCTGTGCCCCCCTCTAGCCCCAGGGGGAAGCCTGTGCCCCCCCTCTTGCCCCAGGGGGAAGCCTGTGCCCCCCTCTTGCCCCAGGGGGAAGCCTGTGCCCCCCCTCTCTCCCCAGGAGGAAGCCTGTGCCCCCCCTCTCCCCAGGAGGAAGCCTGTGCCCCCCCCCCTCCCCAGGAGGAAGTCTCTGCCCCCCTCTCTCCCCAGAAGGAAGCCTCTGCCCCCCCCCCCTCCCCAGGAGGAAGCCTGTGCCCCATCTCTCTCCCCAGGAGGAAGCCTGTGCCCCCCTCTCTCCCCAGGAGGAAGTCTGTGCCCCCCCCCCCTCCCCAGGAGGAAGTCTCTGCCCCCCTCTCTCCCCAGAAGGAAGCCTCTGCCCCCCCCTCCCCAGGAGGAAGCCTGTGCCCCATCTCTCTCCCCAGGAGGAAGCCTGTGCCCCCCTCTCTCCCCAGGAGGAAGTCTGTGCCCCCCTCTCTTCCCAGGAGGAAGCCTGTGCCCCCTCTCTCTCCCCAGGAGGAAGCCTGTGCCCCCCTCTCTCCCCAGGAGGAAGTCTGTGCCCCCTCTCTCTCCCCAGGAGGAAGCCTGTGCCCCCCTCTCTCCCCAGGAGGAAGCCTGTGCCCCCCTCTCTCCCCAGAAGGAAGCCTCTGCTCCCCCCCTCTCCCCAGGAGGAAGCCTGTGCCCCCCCCCTCCCCAGGAGGAAGCCTGTGCCCCCTCTCTCTCCCCAGGAGGAAGCCTTTGCCCCCCTCTCTCCCCAGGAGGAAGCCTGTGCCCCCCCTCTCCCCAGGAGGAAGCCTGTGCCCCCCTCTCCCCAGGAGGAAGCCTGTGCCCCCCCTCTCCCCAGGAGGAAGCCTGTGCCCCCCCTCCCCAGGAGGAAGCCTGTGCCCCCCCCCCTCCTGTGATATCCCCCCTCCCTCCCCTCTTATGTGAAAGTGACAGGGGGGGGTGACTGCTTGTAAAATGCCCCCCTGGCACATGCTGACAGCGAGGATCTGCACAGCAAGTTAAAAACCCGACCTGATCGATACCGTCCGCCCCGAACAGTCGATATTTTTTTATCTGTCTTCAGCCCAAGTCCCGCGGATGACATCTCCCCCCCTCCCCCACCGCTCTTCCGCCAGCAATGACACTCAAGGGCGTGAGCCCCCCGGCCACCGGCCATCTCATTTTATACAAATTCACGTCTTCGGGGGAAGGGAAGGAAAGTTGACTGGCTTGGCCTTTCCTTAATAAGATCTTTATGATTTATATCAATTTTTAATTGAAAAAATTTGCGAATTAATTGATTTTTGGGACTTGCCAATTAAGGCTGTAATTGGCCGCGTGATAAATTCAGCAGCCGACCCCCTTTCCGCTGCTCCCCCCCCCCCAGTGCGGTGCGGCGGGGATGATGGCTGATGTTCTGGCAGGAGGGGGGGGGCAGGGAGGTGGTGGAAAGGCCACCAGTTCTCTCCTCTATAATTTAGGAGAAGAGGATGGGAAAGTTAATAAGGACGGCGGGGTGGGGGGGGGGGGGGGGGCGACAGGCACGGCGGTGACGTGGGGGGCGCGGCATAAATTAGACGCAAAGCCAAGATTGTTAACTCTTCCACTGCTGAAGACGCCCCCCCCCCCTCATTATATATAAAGGCTCCTCTACTGAACTGAAATGGCTTCCGCTGATTTCACCGCACACTGTGAGCGTCTCACCATGTGCATTAGAAGCTGCAGCAAGTTAGATAGAGACCCGCCTCCTTTCATGGCTGCAGGACGTCCAGCATCATCTTTCAGCTCTGTCAATCATGGATGCTCAGAATCACAGGTGGGCGTTACCTAGGAAGGCAACCCGCCAGGCTCCACCCACAGCTGAAAATCCATTTTTAGGTCTCTATATCTTGTTTCAGAAATGTGCGGGATCCTAAAATTTTTTTCCATGAACCCGTCAGTGACTTCACCAGCGGAATACATCCCTGACACAATGTACAGCCAGGGCCGGGGCAAGGGGTGGGCAGGAGGGGCGGACGCCCTGGGCTCAATGGTTTCCTGTAGGGATGGGGGGCGCCCTCATCTTTGCACTGAGTGACCTTGTCCCAGCCCAGCAACAGGATCATTGTTCAGAAAAGCTCCGCCTCTTATTATTAAAGAGCCATCCTTCAGCTCCAGCCAGTGACCCCGCCTGGGCTGAGATGATGTCATCAGTCTACTGCAGGCAGGAGGAAGCATTTCCTCAGTTTCCCCTCCACCAGTGATCAGACTGTACATTGTAACTTTGTAGAAGGAGGAGGAGTCATTTCCTCAGTCTCCCCTCACCCAGTGATCAGACTGTACATTGTAACTTTGTAGAAGGGGGTGGAGTCATTTCCTCAGTCTCCCCTCCACCAGTGATCAGACTGTACATTGTAACTTTGTAGAAGGAGGAGGAGTCATTTCCTCAGTCTCCTCCCCCAGTGATCAGACTGTACATTGTAACTTTGTAGAAGGGGGTGGAGTCATTTCCTCAATCTCCCCTCCACCAGTGATCAGACTGTACATTGTAACTTTGTAGAAGAAGGAGGAGTCATTTCCTCAGTCTCCCCTCCCCCAGTGATCAGACTGTACATGTTTGTGGCAAGTCACAGGGTGAGAGGCTGCAGCAAGGGGCTGATCTGTGTCAGACATTTGTGAACACAGCCAAGGCACTAGGATTTACAAGATTGTATGATCTCTGAGCCGCCATCTCAGTCCATGAAATGAATGTTGACCCTGGATGATGCCTGAACAAAGATGGTGCCGTTCTTCTGGAAAATCAGATGAGGGGGGGGGAGTGCTGTGACACCTGGAAGTGTTGCACTGCTGACATATTATGGAGAATGCTCGCCCCTCCCCCCGACTGTATGAGATTTATGGAATAAAATGGTTATCAGACGTGTCCCAGTAGAAGGTCATTTGGAACGGATTGTCAGCTCTGCCCAGAACTGCGTCAGCCTTTTCCCGTCAGTTCCGGCACCACAAAGCCCATAGACTTCTTATCTGATAAGAAGGGAGCAGCTGGGAGCCAGGGCAGGTGGGGGGGAGCAACTGGGGCAGGTGGGGGGACAGGTGAGGGGGGGAAATGTGGGAGGGCAGATGGGGGGACAGGGGGGCAGGTGGGGGGGGGCAGCCCGGAGCCGGGACAGGTGGGGGGACAGGAGGGGCAGGTGTGCGGGGCAGCTGGGAGCTGCGGCAGGTTGGGGGGGCGGTAGTCGGGGCAGGTGGGAGGGAGCAACTGGGGCAGGTGGGGGGGAACAGGTGAGGTGGGGGGGCAGCTGGGGCAGGTGCGGGGGACAGGTGGGGGGGGCAGGTGTGGGGGCAGCCGGGGCAGGTGTGGGGGGCAGGGGGGGCAGGTGGGGGGGCAGACGGAAGTCAGGGCAGGTGTGGGGGGGGCTGGGAGTCGGGGCAGGTGGGGGGGGCTCGGAGTTGGGGCAGGTGTGGGGGGCGGTGAGGGGGCAGCCGGAAGTCGGGGCAGGTGGGGGGGCTCGGAGTCAGGGCAGGTGTGGGGGGTAGGTAGGGGGGGGCAGCCAGAAGTCGGGGCAGGTGGGGGGGCTCGGAGTCGGGGCAGGTGTGGAGGGGCAAGTGGGGGCAGCTGGAAGTCGGGGCAGGTGTGGGGGTCAGGAGTCGGGGCAGGTGTGGAGGGGCAGGTGGGGGGGGCAGGAGTTGGGGCAGGTGGGGGGGGGCTCGGAGTCGGGGCAGGTGTGGGGGGCAGGTAGGGGGGGGCAGCCGGAAGTCGGGGCAGGTGTGGGGGTCAGGAGTCGGGGCAGGTGTGGAGGGGCAGGTGGGGGCAGCTGGAAGTCGGGGCAGGTGGGGGGACATCTGCCACAGGCACATGAAGAGCTGTTTGAAGTTGGAGAGTCGCAGAGAAGGATCTGCAGCTGAGGAGCGTCATTACACCTCCGCTTTGCTGCGGCTCGGCCGGACTTAGCCTAATCCCCATGTAGGCCCTTCGTAAAGCGAGCAGATCAGGGGGGATAACGCTCGATATCCCGCCGTCTCGTCTCCTAAACCGCCGCCGTCCCTGGAAAAAAAGGAATGGCAACTCGTTTAGAACCTTCTGTTCTATTCTATCAACAGACAAACACTTCACCGTTCCGGGGAAATAAATCACGCTTCAATCTTTTCACAAGAATTGTTTGATCAGATCTGATACTCCAATCAATATCCCCGGCTCTCTGCGATAAGCCCGCCGCTGCTGTTTGCACAAGTCGCTGGTTTCTGTTACATGGAAAAATACAACAAGGAAATTTTCATGGAAAACGCTGGAGATCTATAGAAGATATAAAATATATATATATCTCTATACAGTTGTGCTCATAAGTTTACATACCCTGGCAGAATTTATGATTTCTTGGCCATTTTTCAGAGAATATGAATGATAACACAAAAACTCTTCTTTCACTCATGGTTAGTGTTTGGCTGAAGCCATTTATAATCAATCATCTGTATTTACTCTTTTTATATCATAATCACAACAGAACTACCCAAAGGACCCTGATCAAAAGTTTACATACCCTGGTGATTTTGGCCTGATAACATGCACACAAGATGACACAAAGTGTTTTGAATGGCTATTAAAGGTAACCATCCTCCCCTGTGATCTGTTTTCTTGTAATTAGTGTGTGTGTATAAAAGGTCAATGAGTTTCTGGTCTCCTGACAGACCCTTACATCTTTCATCCAGTGCTGCACTGACGTTTCTGGATTCTAAGTCATGGGGAAAGCAAAAGAATTGTCAAAGGATCTGCGGGAAAAGGTAGTTGAACTGTATAAAACAGGAAAGAGATATAAAAAGATATCCAAGGAATTGAGAATGCCAATCAGCAGTGTTCAAACTCTAATCAAGAAGTGGAAAATGAGGGGTTCTGTTGAAACCAAACCACGGTCAGGTAGACCAACTAAAATTTCAACCACAACTGCCAGGAAATGTGTTCAGGATGCAAAGAAAACCCCACAAATAACTTCAGGTGAAATACAGGACTCTCTGAAAACATGTGGTGTGGATGCTTCAAGATGCACAATAAAGAGGCACTTGAAGAAAGATGGGCTGCATGGTCGAGTCACCAGAAGAAAGCCATTACTACGCAAATGCCACGAAGTATCCCACTTACAATACACCAAACAGCACCGAGACAAGCCTCAAACCTTCTGCCACAAAGTAATTTGGAGAGATGAGAACAAAATTGAGCTTTTTGGCCACAACCATAAACACTACATTTGGAGAGGAGTCAACAAAGCCTATGATGAAAGGTCCACCATCCCTACTGTGAAACACGGAGGTGGATCGCTGATGTTTTGGGGATGTGTGAGCTACAAAGGCACAGGAAATTTGGTCAAAATTGATGGCAAGATGAATGCAGAATGTTATCAAATAATACTGGAGGAACATTTGCATTCATCAGCCAGGAAGCTGCGCATGGGACGTACTTGGACATTCCAACATGACAATGATCCAAAACAAAAGGCCAAGTCCACCTGTCATTGGCTACAGCAGAATAAAGTGAAGGTTCTGGAGTGGCCATCTCAGTCTCCTGACCTCAATATCACTGAGCCACTCTGAGTGATTTTATCATATCAGAATTTAAAATCTTTAGCCAATTATACCACATATCTTCAAAGGGGATTTGGAAAAAAGATGGATATATAGGGTCCAATGAGATCACAATCTGAGGGTCGACGTGTTTCGTGGAAACCCTCGCTTCCTCAGGACCTTGGATCTCAATTATATATAAAGAAAGATGAACACTGAAATCATACTAGAAAAAAACATACATGAGAGAACATCCAATAATTAGCATAGAATATCCTAAACCCATCAAAGAGAGAAGGAAAAAATTCAATATTACCGTATATATATATTTGGTCATTGTTATTGTGCGCATTGTATGTCATAGGTGCTTTTCTTCTTATTTTTTATTCATATATATATATACACTATAATACCAAAAGTATTGGTACGCCTGCCTTTACACATACATGAACTTTAATGACATCCCAGTCTAATGCCCCGTGCACACGGTCGGACATTGATTGGACATTCCGACAACAAAATCCATGGATTTTTTCCGACGGATGTTGGCTCAAACTTGTCTTGCATACACATGGTCACACAAAGTTGTCGGAAAATCCGATCGTTCTGAACGCGGTGACGTAAAACACGTACGTCGGGACTATAAACGGGGCAGTAGCCAATAGCTTTCATCTCTATTTATTCTGAGCATGCGTGGCACTTTGTGCGTCGGATTTGTGTACACACAAACGGATTTTGTTGTCGGAAAATTTTATATCCTGCTCTCAAACTTTGTGTGTCTGAAAATCCGATGGAAAATGTGTGATGGAGCCCACACACGGTCGGAATTTCCGACAACAAGGTCCTATCACACATTTTCCGTCGGAAAATCTGGTCGTGTGTACGGGGCATAAGTCCGTAGGGTTCAATATTGAGTTGGCTCCTCCCCTTTGCAGCTATAACAGCTTCAAGATAGTGAAGGGGATATCACCGCTCCAGGTAGGTCAGACAAAGGTAGAAAACCTCACCTCTAGTTTAGAAGCCCAGGTGCTGGCAATGCATATAGCAATTAACATCAGAAGAAGTTCTGGACAGCCGCATTCCAAAAGAATTTTTGCCTTTTATTAAAAAAATATTATCAAGCCACAGCAGAGCGGACAAAAGAGCTTACGCGTTTTACACTACAAACAGTGATTAATCAGAGCTTTAGGAGGGTGTCTATGGGAATGTTTGACCATTCTTCCAGAAGAGCATTTGTGAGGTCAGGGACTGATGTTTAACGAGAAGGCCTGGCTCACAGTCTCCACTCTAATGCTCCGTACACATGGTCGGATTTTCCGATGGAAAATGTTCAATGGGAGCTTGTTGTTGGAAATTCCGACCATGTGTAGGCTCCATCGGACATTTTCCATCACACAAAATTTGAGATCTGGATCTCAAATTTTCCGACAACAAAATCCGTTGTCGTAAATTCCGATCGTGTGTACAAAATTCCAACGCACAAAGTTCCACGCATGCTCGGAATCAAGCAAAAGAGCCGCACTGGCTATTAAACTTCATTATTCTAGGCTCGTCGTACGTGTTGTACGTCACCACGTTCTTGACGTTCAGAATTTCCGACAAGATTTGTGTGACTGTGTGTATGCAAGACAAGTTTGAGCCAACATCCGTCGAAAAAAATCCATAGATTTTGTTGTCGGAATGTCCGATAGTGTGTACAGGGCATAATTCATCCCAAAGGTGTTCAAGACAGTCAAGTTCCTCCACCCCAAACTTGCTGATCCATATCTTTATGGACCTTGCTTTGTGCACTGGTGGTGTGCGGTCATGTTGGAACAGGAAGGGGCCGTCCCCAAACTGTTCCCACAAAGTTAGGAGCCTTAAATTGTCCAAAATGTCTTGGTATGCTGACCCCTTAAGAGTTCCCTTCACTGGAACTAAGGGGCCAAGCCCAACCCCTGAAGAACAACTACACACCATGATCCCCCCTCTACCAAATGATTGGGACCAAGGCACAAAGCAAAAAATTGGTTTTAGGTGGAAGTCCTCGACATTGGATTCTACATCAATAAGAAATGAGACTCCTCGACATTGGATTCTACATTGATAGGAACTGAGACCCCTCAACATTGGATTCTACATCAGTAGGAACTGAGACCCCTCAACATTGGATTCTACATCAGTAGGAACTGAGACTCCTCAACATTGGATTCTACATCAGTAGGAACTGAGACCCCTCAACATTGGATTCTACATAATAGGAACTGAGATTCCTCAACATTGGATTCTACATCGATAGGAACTGAGACCCCTCAACATTGGGTTCTACATCGATAGGAACTGAGACCCCTCAACATTGGGTTCTACATCGATAGGAACTGAGACTCCTCAACATTGGATTCTACATAATAGGAACTGAGATTCCTCAACATTGGATTCTACATCGATAGGAACTGAGACCCCTCAACATTGGGTTCTACATCGATAGGAACTGAGACCCCTCAACATTGGGTTCTACATCGATAGGAACTGAGACCCCTCAACATTGGGTTCTACATCGATAGGAACTGAGACCCCTCAACATTGGATTCTACATCAGTAGGAACTGAGACCCCTCAACATTGGATTCTACATAATAGGAACTGAGATTCCTCAACATTGGATTCTACATCGATAGGAACTGAGACCCCTCAACATTGGGTTCTACATCGATAGGAACTGAGACCCCTCAACATTGGGTTCTACATCGATAGGAACTGAGACTCCTCAACATTGGATTCTACATCGATAGGAACTGAGAGTCCTCAACATTGGATTCTACATCGATAGGAACTGAGAGTCCTCAACATTGGATTCTACATCGATAGGAACTGAGAGTCCTCAACATTGGATTCTACATCGATAGGAACTGAGATTCCTCAACATTGGATTCTACATCGATAGGAACTGAGACTCCTCAACATTGGATTCTACATCGATAGGAACTGAGACCCCTCAACATTGGGTTCTACATCGATAGGAACTGAGACCCCTCAACATTGGGTTCTACATCGATAGGAACTGAGACCCCTCAACATTGGATTCTACATCAGTAGGAACTGAGACCCCTCAACATTGGATTCTACATAATAGGAACTGAGATTCCTCAACATTGGATTCTACATCGATAGGAACTGAGACCCCTCAACATTGGGTTCTACATCTATAGGAACTGAGACCCCTCAACATTGGGTTCTACATCGATAGGAACTGAGACTCCTCAACATTGGATTCTACATCGATAGGAACTGAGAGTCCTCAACATTGGATTCTACATCGATAGGAACTGAGAGTCCTCAACATTGGATTCTACATCGATAGGAACTGAGAGTCCTCAACATTGGATTCTACATCGATAGGAACTGAGATTCCTCAACATTGGATTCTACATCGATAGGAACTGAGACTCCTCAACATTGGATTCTACATCGATAGGAACTGAGAGTCCTCAACATTGGGTTCTACATCGATAGGAACTGAGACCCCTCAACATTGGATTCTACATCAGTAGGAACTGAGACCCCTCAACATTGGATTCTACATAATAGGAACTGAGATTCCTCAACATTGGATTCTACATCGATAGGAACTGAGACCCCTCAACATTGGGTTCTACATCGATAGGAACTGAGACCCCTCAACATTGGGTTCTACATCGATAGGAACTGAGAGTCCTCAACATTGGATTCTACATCGATAGGAACTGAGATTCCTCAACATTGGATTCTACATCGATAGGAACTGAGACTCCTCAACATTGGGTTCTACATCGATAGGAACTGAGACCCCTCAACATTGGGTTCTACATCGATAGGAACTGAGACCCCTCAACATTGGATTCTACATCAGTAGGAACTGAGACCCCTCAACATTGGATTCTACATAATAGGAACTGAGATTCCTCAACATTGGATTCTACATCGATAGGAACTGAGACCCCTCAACATTGGGTTCTACATCGATAGGAACTGAGACCCCTCAACATTGGGTTCTACATCGATAGGAACTGAGACTCCTCAACATTGGATTCTACATCGATAGGAACTGAGAGTCCTCAACATTGGATTCTACATCGATAGGAACTGAGAGTCCTCAACATTGGATTCTACATCGATAGGAACTGAGAGTCCTCAACATTGGATTCTACATCGATAGGAACTGAGATTCCTCAACATTGGATTCTACATCGATAGGAACTGAGACTCCTCAACATTGGATTCTACATCGATAGGAACTGAGAGTCCTCAACATTGGATTCTACATCTATAGGAACTGAGATTCCTCAACATTGGATTCTACATCGATAGGAACTGAGACTCCTCAACATTGGATTCTACATCGATAGGAACTGAGACTCCTCAACATTGGATTCTACATCGATAGGAACTGAGAGTCCTCAACATTGGATTCTACATCGATAGGAACTGAGAGTCCTCAACATTGGATTCTACATCGATAGGAACTGAGACTCCTGAACATTGGATTCTACATCGATAGGAACTGAGACCCCTCAACATTGGATTCTACATCAATAGGAACTGAGACCCCTCAACATTGGATTCTACATTGATAGGACCTGAGACTCCTCAACATTGGATTCTACATCGATAGGAACTGAGACTCCTGAACATTGGATTCTACAACGATAGGAACTGAGAGTCCTCAACATTGGATTCTACATCTATAGGAACTGAGACCCCTCAACATTGGGTTCTACATCGATAGGAACTGAGATTCCTCAACATTGGATTCTACATCGATAGGAACTGAGACTCCTCAACATTGGATTCTACATCGATAGGAACTGAGAGTCCTCAACATTGGATTCTACATCGATAGGAACTGAGAGTCCTCAACATTGGATTCTACATCGATAGGAACTGAGACTCCTGAACATTGGATTCTACATCGATAGGAACTGAGACCCCTCAACATTGGATTCTACATCGATAGGAACTGAGACCCCTCAACATTGGATTCTACATTGATAGGACCTGAGACTCCTCAACATTGGATTCTACATCGATAGGAACTGAGACTCCTGAACATTGGATTCTACAACGATAGGAACTGAGAGTCCTCAACATTGGATTCTACATCTATAGGAACTGAGACCCCTCAACATTGGGTTCTACATCGATAGGAACTGAGACTCCTCAACATTGGATTCTACAACGATAGGAACTGAGACCCCTCAACATTGGATTCTACAATGATAGGAAATGAGACTCTTCAACATTTGATTCTACATCGATAGGAACTGAGACTCCTCAACATTGGATTCTACATCGATAGGAACTGAGAGTCCTCAACATTGGATTCTACATCGATAGGAACTGAGAGTCCTCAACATTGGATTCTACATCGATAGGAACTGAGACTCCTGAACATTGGATTCTACATCGATAGGAACTGAGACCCCTCAACATTGGATTCTACATCGATAGGAACTGAGACCCCTCAACATTGGATTCTACATTGATAGGACCTGAGACTCCTCAACATTGGATTCTACATCGATAGGAACTGAGACTCCTGAACATTGGATTCTACATTGATAGGACCTGAGACTCCTCAACATTGGATTCTACACCGATAGGAACTGAGACTCCTGAACATTGGATTCTACATTGATAGGACCTGAGACTCCTCAACATTGGGTTCTACATCGATAGGAACTGAGACTCCTCAACATTGGATTCTACAACGATAGGAACTGAGACCCCTCAACATTGGGTTCTACATCGATAGGAACTGAGACTCCTCAACATTGGATTCTACAACGATAGGAACTGAGACCCCTCAACATTGGATTCTACATCGATAGGAACTGAGAGTCCTCAACATTGGATTCTACATCGATAGGAACTGAGACTCCTGAACATTGGATTCTACAACAATAGGAACTGAGACCCCTCAACATTGGATTCTACAATGATAGGAAATGAGACTCCTCAACATTGGATTCTACAATGATAGGAAATGAGACTCCTCAACATTGGATTCTACAATGATAGGAACTGAGACCCCTCAACATTGGATTCTACATCGATAGGAACTGAGAGTCCTCAACATTGGATTCTACATCGATAGGAACTGAGACTCCTGAACATTGGATTCTACAACAATAGGAACTGAGACCCCTCAACATTGGATTCTACAATGATAGGAAATGAGACTCCTCAACATTGGATTCTACAATGATAGGAAATGAGACTCCTCAACATTGGATTCTACATCGATAGGAACTGAGACCCCTCAACATTGGATTCTACAACGATAGGAACTGAGACCCCTCAACATTGGATTCTACATCGATAGGAACTGAGACTCCTCAACATTGGATTCTACATCAGTAGGAACTGATATTCCTCAACATTGGATTCTACATCAGTAGGAACTGATATTCCTCAACATTGGATTCTACATCCATAGGAACTGAGACTCCTCAACTGTGCAAGACGGGAAGGAGAAAGTTTGGCAATAAAACAAGGTCTGTTTTGCTGAAGAAGAGACACAAAGATTCTCCAGCACAGTGAATTTTTCGGCAATGAAGACATCACATTTATAAATTCTATGTTAATAAAGTATCTCCGGAGATTCTCAGCACATCCTGGGCCATAACACGGGAGGTACGAAGGTTACACTGGCAGATCCGAGGCCCAATAACGATTGTCCTCACTCTGTTCGGGGCTTTTTGTTTCTATTATATTCGGTTCACATTAAAACAAATTCTCTTTCTTGTAAATCTCTGCCATCCACCAGTTGAACCTCTAATAGAGTAAAACAGACCGTGTCCCCCTTTATTTTAGTAAATAGCTGAACAAGACCATCCAAGTTCCTTCCCTGAGATGAAAGGTCCGCGTCTTCGGATGTGACATCACGGCCCAGCGACTCCTTCTCTCCCACAGATCAGTCCCGTTGAAGATTGGATAATATATGGCTTGTTCAGGAATACTGCGGAGGATGTTCTGCATAATTATGGAGGAGCATGAAGGAGCGAGCGTTTTGTCTTCGAACATTAGCGTCCAATCGGCTGATTTTACAGGGAGAGGGAGGGAAATGGATTAATTTATAGCACTTCATATTATCACAATCTGATTATCTGAAAAATGCCCCTGATAGCAGGAAGCGGCTGTGGTGGAAATCAGTTATTGGCCGTTGGAAAGCGCGGCGTGCTGGTAACGGCGCGGTGATACATTGACATAATAAGGCCCTGTGTGAAACGGATAATCTTATATCCCTTTATTGCCCATTTGTGACTCTTGATAAATAGCCTCATGGAAGCGTAAGTGGCACTTTGCAGCGGCGGCGGCCCAGGCCTCCCGCTAACAGGGCTCCGCACATGTGTACCAACAAATTGCTCTAACCGCATTTGTGCCCATTATGGATGGGAGCGGCGCTGGCGGTTGACATTAAGTGGATTCTTCAATTTTGTATGTTTTCTTTATTATTATGTTATAATTGAATTATATGAATTTGTACAGCGCTCACTCCGAGGCGGGGGGGCGGTCGCTGCTCATCCGTCATCGGCGGGTGACACCAAGGACCACAGATTGGCGCCAGTTAAAGTTGTTACAAGTTTTACACGGAAGTTCTGCGTCTCCTCCGCGGTGTTTGGTTGTCGCACAACTGCTGTCTGCGTCAGAATGTCATCATTTCTCCTCCCCCTCCTCCCTCCTTCATGGTTCCCCTTTCCTTTCTGTCATACAGAAAATTCAATGAGGGCCCCATCAGAGTCCCCCCTTACATCAGGGTCCCCATCAGAGTCCCCCCTTACATCAGGTGTCCCCATCAGAGTCCCCCCTTACATCAGGTTCTCCATCAGAGTCCCCCCTTACATCAGGGTCCCCATCAGAGTCCCCCCTTACATCAGGTGTCCCCATCAGAGTCCCCCCTTACATCAGGTGTCCCCATCAGAGTCCCCCCTTACATCAGGGTCTCCATCAGAGTCCCCCCTTACATCAGGGTCTCCATCAGAGTCCCCCCTTACATCAGGGTCTCCATCAGAGTTCCCCCTTACATCAGGTGTCCCCATCAGAGTCCCCCCTTACATCAGATGTCCCCATCAGAGTCCCCCCTTACATCAGGTGTCCCCATCAGAGTCCCCCCTTACATCAGATGTCCCCATCAGAGTCCCCCCTTACATCAGGGTCTCCATCAGAGTTCCCCCTTACATCAGGGTCTCCATCAGAGTCCCACCTTACATCAGGGTCTCCATCAGAGTTCCCCCTTACATCAGGTTCTCCATCAGAGTCCCCCCTTACATCAGGGTCTCCATCAGAGTCCCCCCTTACATCAGGTGTCTCCATCAGAGTCCCCCCTTACATCAGGGTCTCCATCAGAGTTCCCCCTTACATCAGGGTCTCCATCAGAGCCCCCCCTTACATCAGGGTCTCCATCAGAGTCCCCCCTTACATCAGGGTCTCCATCAGAGTCCCCCTTACATCAGGGTCTCCATCAGAGTCCCCCTTACATCAGGGTCTCCATCAGAGTTCCCCCTTACATCAGGTGTCCCCATCAGAGTCCCCCCTTACATCAGATGTCCCCATCAGAGTCCCCCCTTACATCAGGTGTGCCCATCAGAGTCCCCCCTTACATCAGATGTCCCCATCAGAGTCCCCCCTTACATCAGGGTCTCCATCAGAGTTCCCCCTTACATCAGGGTCTCCATCAGAGTCCCCCCTTACATCAGGGTCTCCATCAGAGTTCTCCCTTACATCGGGGTCTCCATCAGAGTTCCCCCTTACATCAGGGTCTCCATCAGAGTCCCCCCTTACATCAGGGTCTCCATCAGAGTCCCCCTTTACATCAGGTGTCCCCATCAGAGTCCCCCCTTACATCAGATGTCCCCATCAGAGTCCCCCCTTACATCAGGTGTCCCCCCTTACATCAGGGTCTCCATCAGAGTTCCCCTTTACATCAGGGTCTCCATCAGAGTTCCCCCTTACATCAGGGTCTCCATCAGAGTCCCACCTTACATCAGGTGTCCCCATCAGAGTCCCCCCTTACATCAGGGTCTCCATCAGAGTTCCCCCTTACATCAGGTGTCCCCATCAGAGCCCCCCTTTACATCTGGTGTTCCCATCAGAGTCCCCCTTTACATCAGATGTCCCCATCAGAGTCCCCCTTTACATCAGGTGTCCCCATCAGAGTCCCCCCTTACATCAGGTGTCCCCATCAGAGTTCCCCTTTACATCAGAGTCCCCCCTTACATCAGGTGTCCCCATCAGAGTACCCCCTTACATCAGAGTCCCCATCAGAGTCCCCCCTTACATCAGGCTCCCTATCAGAGTCCCTTCTTACATCAGGGTCCCCATCAGAGTCCCCCCTTACATCAGGGTCCCCATCAGAGTCCTCCCTTACATCAGGGTCCCCATCAGAGTCCCCCTTTACATCAGGGTCCCCTTCAGGGAACGCCCTTACATCAGGGTCCCCATCAGAGTCCCCCCTTACATCAGGTGTCCCCATCAGAGTCCCCTCTTACATTAGGTGTCCCCATTAGAGCCCCCCCCTTACATCAGGTCCCTATCAGAATGCCTCCTTACATCAGGGTCCCAATCTGAATCCCCCCTTACATCAGGGTGCCCATCAGAGTACCCGCTTACGTCAGGGTCCCCTCCCCCCTTACATTAGGTGTCCCCATCAGAGTCCCTGCTGAACCCCTATAGAGGCGATCACACTGAACTTCGGTTGTTGTAACCCCGGACGATACATTGTATTGAATAGAATGACTCGCAGTGATTTTAGTGATCGATGTTCACTGTTGATCAGATATGAATGGATCTCAATCTGCAGTCTTATTTTATTCTTCTCATAGAACTATTTCCAATGTCATACACACAATGTATCTAGAAATTGTTGCTTTGTTTCCTTCAATAAAACAGAATTTCTGTTTTCCAAAACTGCAATTCCATTCCTCCGAAGCCTCGAAAAGTGATCGATCGATAAGGAAATGTGGAAAAATACAAATAGGAAGCAAAGGGATTCGTCTTCTGAGGGGTTTTTTTTATATAAAGTTTTAATAAAAGATACAAGACAATAAAAAAGAAACACAAATCAAAATAGAATTCAGAGCGATGGATAAATGTATTTTTGACAAGGAAAGGATGGGATTTTTTAGGTGCCATGTAGATCCACCAAAGAAATAAAAGTAAGACACGTACTGCATACTTTATTCATAAAAATAAAATAAAATCCATAGACACAAGGATATTGTGAATACATGTGAAAAGCTGAACAATAGATATTGCTACATTCTAGTGGGTTCCAAGTGCACTTATGTCTTCTACGTGTTTCGCCAAGTTGGCTTCTTCAGGAAGTAATAAAGTGCAACAGTACAACTATATAAAGAAAGTATATTTAATTAATTAAAAGTATATATGCAAAACTCAGATCTATATATCATATTTTACCTTTTTTATTAATATAGTATACAGTACATGTCTTAAATGTATTTGTTTGGTGGATCTACATGGCAGCTAACAAATCCCATCCTTTCCTTGAGCAAAAATACTACTATTTATTGGGATGTGGTGCTGTTACATTATAACTATTACTATAATACTATAGCGACAGATAAACATCAAGACAAAAATTCCAGCACTGAATGTATGTAATGGCAAGAGGTGCTGGGGGTGTGCTGAAGGGTCATTGATGCTGGCTGCTGTGGCTTATGTTACTGGGGGGTCAATTGTTGCTGGAAGAGATCTACTGTTGAGGAGGGGTTTGTTGTTGCTGGCTGCTGGGGGATCTATTGTTGCTGGAGGACATCTATTTATACGTGGCCGTCTATTTTTGCTGGGAAGATCTATTGTTGCTGGTGAGGAATCTATTGTTGCTGGAGGGAGAGGGCTTATGTTGCTGGGGGTCAATTGTTGCTGGAAGGGGTCTACTGTTGAGGGGGGCCTATTGGTGCTGGTTGCTGGGAAATCTGTTGTTGCTGTCAGGGATCTATTGTTGCTAGAGGGCATCTATTTTTGCGTGGCAGTCTATTGTTACTGGTGAGGAATCTATTGTTGCTGGTTGGGTTTATGTTGCTGGGGGGGTCAATTGTTGCTGTAAGGGATCTACTGTTGAGGGAGGAGGTCTAATGTTGCTGGCTGCTGGAGAGTCTATTGATGCTGGGCTGGCTGCTGGGAAATCTGTTGTTGCTGTCAGGGATCTATTGTTGCTTGGACAGTCTATTGCTGCTGGCTGCGGGAGATCTACTTTACTGCTTTTCGTGCTGTTATCAACAAATTCCATACAAATGACTTATCACCACAAAATGATACTTGGTTCTGTACTCTCTAAAAGGGGCGATACTGGGAGGTGGGTAGGGGGTGGAACCAAGGGATGGTACTCGGAGGTGGGTAGGGGTGTAACCAAGGGATGGTGCTTGGAGGTGGGTAGGGGACAGAGACAAGGGATGGTGCTCGGAGGTGGGTAGGGGGTGTAACCAAGGGATGGTGCTTGGAGGTGGGTAGGGGACAGAGACAAGGGATGGTGCTTGGAGATGGGTAGGGGGCGAAACCAAGGGATGATGCTTGGAGATGGGTAGGGGGTGGAACCAAGGGATGGTGCTTGGAGGTGGGTAGGGGTGGAACCAAGAGATGGTGCTCGGAGGTAGGTAGGGGCGGAACCAAGGGATGGTGCTCGGAGATGGGTAGGGGGCGGAACCAAGGGATGGTGCTCGGAGGTTGGTAGGGGGCGGAACCAAGGGATGGTGCTCTGAGGTGGGTAGTGGACAGAGACAAGAGATGGTGCTTGGAGATGGGTAGGGGGCGAAACCAAGGGATGGTGCTTGGAGGTGGGTAGGGGGTGGAACCAAGGGATGGTGCTCAGAGGTGGGTAGGGGCGGAACCAAGGGATGGTGCTTGGAGGAGGGTAGGGGCGGAACCAAGGGATGGTGCTCAGAGGTGGGTAGGGGGCGGAACCAAGGGATGGTGCTCAAAGGTGGGTAGGGAGCGGAACCAAGGGATGGTGCTCGGAGGTGGGTAGGGGTGGAACCAAGGGATGGTGCTCGGAGGTGGGTAGGGAATGGAGACAAGGGATGGTGCTCAGAGGTGGGTAGGGGTGGAACCAAGGGATGGTGCTCGGAGGTGGGTAGGGAATGGAGACAAGGGATGGTGCTCGGAGGTCGGTAGGGGTGGAACCAAGGGATGGTGCTCGGAGGTGGGTAGGGGTGGAACCAAGGGATGGTGCTCGGAGGTGGGTAGGGAATGGAGACAAGGGATGGTGCTCGGAGGTCGGTAGGGGTGGAACCAAGGGATGGTGCTCGGAGGTGGGTAGGGAATGGAGACAAGGGATGGTGCTCGGAGGTCGGTAGGGGTGGAACCAAGGGATGGTGCTCCGAGGTGGGTAGGGGGCGGAGACAAGAAGTGACTCAGAAGGAGGGGGGTTCCTGCACCTATACTATGCCCTGACAACACTAATTATGTCCCATAATGTAAGGATGACGAGTCGAAGGAATAGATGACACCCTGATAACACAAATCTTCAGGTCACAGCTTCCCCTGAGAGCTTCCAATCCAAACCTCACAATACAACCCCCAGGAGGGTAAATGGGTGACTTTGTTTTTGAAATCAGAGGAAGTGGTAATTTCCTCGCCACCGCCGTGGGATCCGACGCCATTTTTTGCTCGCAGATTCTATATCCATAAACCTCCCTGTATGACGGGTATGTGTGTATAAATCTCTTCTCGCCCCGAATCCGCCGGATGGCCCGCGGGGCCGGGGTAACTAATGTGTCTGGGCGTCGGCCCGCTCATCCATCAGGCGCAAAGGTTGCGTTCCCAGACTGATCCGGGACAGGAGGGGGGATTTATGGTGACGGCTGTCTGTTTATTATCTGCCCGGCTGTTGATGTGAATTTATTCGGCGTTGGCCATTATGTGATATCTGTCCGATCGGCGCTCTGCCACACATCCATCACATGGAGAGGGGAGCGCCTGCTTTCTGTCACCTGGGATGACAAGAACCATCGACTCCGGACGCACAATCCTCCGCTCTTCCTCTGCGATCCAAATCCCAACCGTCTCTGACCATCCCCCACCCCCCCCCCCCCCCGGTGATCATTCGGGAGAGATTTTCAGGAATTATTTGTTACTTTGGAACCTTCACCTGTCCGCACCAATTCTTCCCCAGGATTAGAGGCAGATTTGTCTTCTTCCAGTCTGCTCGTCGGTATAATAAAGTTGATTCTAATGCTTCTCCTTGCACCGTCCAGTCACAGTACAAGACCTGTAAGGGAAGGTGAAACTGCAGCAGATAAAAAAAAAATCAGGTCTTCTGCTAAGCTGTGTAAATCCCAGAACTGGATGGACAGAAATACAATTTTTTTTTTGGCAGCTCCCATCCATGTGACCCATCTATGTGTTACGCGTTTTGCTTAGACTTCAACTTTACCTCATTTAAATATTGTATTGATATCATTTTTGAAATTTGCCCTCTCAAATTAACCGCACTCTGTTTGTAAGTTGAGTTGCCACACCACGGCTGAAACTGAAATCAGGCTTGAGGTGGGAGGAGGAAGAAGGGAGCCCCCTAATCAGTTCGCATTGTTCAGAGAGGAGGCGGGGGAGTGGCACAGAGCCTGCTGGACATGTGCAGGACGAAAAAAATTGTTTCGTTTAGATTCGTTTAGTTAAATTTGCTTAATTCGTTTACGGAATTTGTTTCGTTTATTCGTTTTCGAATCAATTTTAAATAGTTTTCGAATTTAAAAATTTGTCGAATTTGAAAAAAATTTAGACATGTACGGTTCGTTTCGTTACGAAATAAAATTTTGATGATTTTTTACGTTTTTTGGAAATTCGGATATATCCGATTTTTCGAATTAGAATAATTCCGAATTTAAACGAATCCGAAAAAACGGAAAAAAAAATTTGGACGAAATTCTAATTGTTTTCAAATTGTTTTCTAAAACTTTTCAAATTCTAATAGTTTTTTAATTTCCAAAGAGAATAAAATAGAATAGGAAAAAAAATTACACCTGAAAAATTCGGAGCGAAATGGACTGTACATGTCTAGAGCCTGCAGTTTGGACAGTTTAGGTCAATAACGTAAGGCTCCGTTCACACGCACTTCACAAAATGTGCGCAAAATCCCATTTCATTTACGAAACGCGTAAAAAAATGCATGCCTTTTTAGCAGGTGTTTAGCAGGTGTTCCTTGATTGGAATTGCCACGATTCTGCCCGCGATCCCAAATCGCAGCAAATCGCGGGACGCCCTTGCGATCCTCGTCACTTTCAATGGCACCCCTCCCCCGATCGCGGCGCAATTTTTGCCTCAGTTGTCGGCCCACAAATCGTGGTGAAATCGTACAAACAGAATCGTGGTACGCCTGTCACCTCAAAAAAAACTTGATCGGGGTGCCATTGGAAGTGGCAGGAATCGCAAAGGGGGCGTCCCGTGACTTGCCGTGATTCGGGATTGCGGGCAGAATCGTGACGATTCCGCCCGCAATCCGGCGACGCACAGATGTGAACCGGAGCCTAAGGGAAGCCAGAATCTGAAATGTAAAACATATTCCAGAATCTTAAAGGCCCCATTTGCACTTCGTGTTCCCCCTGGCGATTTTGTGCGGGCGATTTTAATGCGATTCTGTGTGCCGCTCTTTGCAATGAATGGGCTGTCTTATGCGCGTTTGTCGCAATAGAAACTTTTGCTCCTTTTTTTGGGGGGGGCGACGAGCTTAACGTGATTTTTAAAGGCGCGTTTTACTGCGATTCTGTTGGCAAAATTGCACAGCGTTTGGGTTGCCATTTAGAATAACTGCCACCCAAATGCACGTCGCACGTTTTTCAGCGATTGGCACGCGATTTGGAACAGGAGGCAGAATTGCGGCAAATTCCAAGTGTGAACGGGGGCCATAAATAAATGTCTAATCTGCTGGTATGTGTACCCCTCTACGGTCCTTGTTGGCGCTGAGGCAGGACCGGCCAGCTGTAAAGTATCGGTCGCATGTCAGCGACTCTGACGCAGCTGCCGGCGCCTCGCCTGCTCGCGGTGAATCTTTTTAGTGCCAATTATCAGGTTAATCTGGCCGGGCCCCTTCATTACATGATGTCACCGCGCGATTCTGCGGGCAGCGGGTAATTACAGGTGAGGAGGAGAGATTAGCGATGAGGAAGGGGAAGTTGTCTTTGGTAATAAAGTCCTTTCCGATTCCCCAAACAGAAAAACAAAACAAAAAAACCCGGCGAATCCATATTTTATACGGACGCAGAGCGGCGTTTTTTTTTATTTCCAAGGGATAATTCGGTGTAAATCACCTTAATTAAAAGTGTCAGCGGTGTGATAGTTGGTAAGTAATTTCCTGTGTACATGGTGTCATTTAAAACGCATGTATCACCGGGGTGTGGGGAGAGCGGGACGGGCAATTACTATGGAGACGGGTCATTATCCAGTGCCCTGGCTGGGTGAGTGATTAACGGGCGACCGCGCTCGCCTTCCGTCCTCGCAGCGTTTAGGGCCGCCGAGAGATTTATTAGTGTTCAGGATAAAAAGATATTGGAGGTAATTTAATAAAGCCGAGCGCATGGCACCGAGGATGTGCAAAGGGCCCAACTCACAGCAACCAATCACAATGAACCCAACACACAGCAACCAATCACAATGAACCCAACACACAGCAACCAATCATAACAAACCCAACACACAGCAACCAATCACAAAGAACCCAACACACAGCAACCAATCATAACAAACCCAACACACAGCAACCAATCTCAACGAACCCAACACACAGCAACCAATCACAATGTAGCCGACACACAGCAACCAATCATAACAAACCCAACACATAGCAACCAATCTCAACGAACCCAACACACAGCAACCAATCACAATGTAGCCGACACACAGCAACCAATCACAATGAACCCAACTCACAGCAACCAATCACAATGTACCAAACACGCAGCAACCAATCACAACGAACCCAACTCACAGCAACCAATCACAATAAAGCCACCAAATTAATTCTTCTCTCAGGGATGGTGGAGGTGTGATCTCCAAACTTCCTCAACCTGCACAGCAGCCACAGTTCTTATCAGAGGTCCCATGATTCATGATAGGGTTTAGTTCAAACATTCCCAACCAGGTTCCCTGGAATCCTCCAAAAGTTGCTAGATATCTGGCTGATGGACCTCCTACCTGATGGTGCCTAAAGAGTTCCGGGACCAACAGCACTTGGTGGAACCACCAGCATAGCACTCTCACCACCAAATCGTGTATAATAATAAACATTCTTCCCACTGATCACCAATGTAAGGAACATTCTTCTCACTGATCACCAATGTAAGGAACATTCTTCTCACTGATCACCAATGTAAGGAACATTCTTCCCACTGATCACCAATGTAAGGAACATTCTTCCCACTGATCACCAATGTAAGGAACATTCTTCTCACTGATCACCAATGTAAGGAACATTCTTCTCACTGATCACCAATGTAAGGAACATTCTTCCCACTGATCACCAATGTAAGGAACATTCTTCCCACTGATCACCAATGTAAGGAACATTCTTCTCACTGATCACCAATGTAAGGGACATTCTTCTCACTGATCACCAATGTAAGGAACATTCTTCTCACTGATCACCAATGTAAGGGGCATTCTTCCCACTGATCACCAATGTAAGGAACATTCTTCCCACTGATCACCAATGTAAGGAACATTCTTCCCACTGATCACCAATGTAAGGATCATTCTTCCCACTGATCACCAATGTAAGGGACATTCTTCTCACTGATCACCAATGTAAGGGGCATTCTTCCCACTGATCACCAATGTAAGGAACATTCTTCCCACTGATCACCAATGTAAGGATCATTCTTCCCACTGATCACCAATGTAAGGGACATTCTTCTCACCGATCACCAATGTAAGGGACATTCTTCTCACTGATCACCAATGTAAGGAACATTCTTCTCACTGATCACCAATGTAAGGATCATTCTTCCCACTGATCACCAATGTAAGGGACATTCTTCTCACTGATCACCAATGTAAGGAACATTCTTCTCACTGACCACCAATGTAAGGAACATTCTTCTCACTGATCACCAATGTAAGGAACATTCTTCTCACTGATCACCAATGTAAGGGACATTCTTCTCACTGATCACCTCTGTAAGGAACATTCTTCTCACTGATCACCAATGTAAGGAACATTCTTCTCACTGATCACCAATGTAAGGGACATTCTTCTCACTGATCACCTCTGTAAGGAACATTCTTCTCACTGATCACCAATGTAAGGAACATTCTTCTCACTGATCACCAATGTAAGGGACATTCTTCTCACTGATCACCAATGTAAGGGACATTCTTCTCACTGATCACCAATGTAAGGAACATTCTTCCCACTGATCACCAATGTAAGGAACATTCTTCTCACTGATCACCAATGTAAGGAACATTCTTCCCACTGATCACCAATGTAAGGGACATTCTTCCCACTGATCACCAATGTAAGGAACATTCTTCCCACTGATCACCAATGTAAGGAACATTCTTCCCACTGATCACCAATGTAAGGGACATTCTTCTCACTGATCACCAATGTAAGGGACATTCTTCCCACTGATCACCAATGTAAGGAACATTCTTCCCACTGATCACCAATGTAAGGAACATTCTTCCCACTGATCACCAATGTAAGGAACATTCTTCCCACTGATCACCAATGTAAGGGACATTCTTCTCACTGATCACCAATGTAAGGGACATTCTTCTCACTGATCACCAATGTAAGGAACATTCTTCTCACTGATCACCAATGTAAGGGACATTCTTCCCACTGATCACCAATGTAAGGAACATTCTTCTCACTGATCACCAATGTAAGGAACATTCTTCTCACTGATCACCAATGTAAGGAACATTCTTCCCACTGATCACCAATGTAAGGAACATTCTTCCCACTGATCACCAATGTAAGGAACATTCTTCCCACTGATCACCAATGTAAGGGACATTCTTCTCACTGATCACCAATGTAAGGGACATTCTTCTCACTGATCACCAATGTAAGGAACATTCTTCTCACTGATCACCAATGTAAGGGACATTCTTCCCACTGATCACCAATGTAAGGGACATTCTTCTCACTGATCACCAATGTAAGGGACATTCTTCTCACTGATCACCAATGTAAGGAACATTCTTCCCACTGATCACCAATGTAAGGAACATTCTTCCCACTGATCACCAATGTAAGGGACATTCTTCTCACTGATCACCAATGTAAGGGACATTCTTCTCACTGATCACCAATGTAAGGAACATTCTTCCCACTGATCACCAATGTAAGGAACATTCTTCTCACTGATCACCAATGTAAGGGACATTCTTCTCACTGATCACCAATGTAAGGAACATTCTTCTCACTGATCACCAATGTAAGGAACATTCTTCCCACTGATCACCAATGTAAGGAACATTCTTCCCACTGATCACCAATGAATTAATTTTTTATAAGGGTTCCCTGAGACCTGAATATTTTTAGGTTTCCTTTGGGGTAGAGATGTTGGGAAAGGCTGATTTGGTTATTATAGAGGATGTATCAGGAGACATGAGAACACTCCATGGGGGGCAGGAACGGGTTCAGGGCGTCTGGTGATGAGACTCAAACTAGCCACCCACACTGACCTATGAAAGGCAACCCTGATAGTATCCTTTTTTTTGCACCATCTTACTGAATTAATGGAAATGTGAGCACACCCCCCCCCCCCCCCCCCCGCCCAACAAGTGGGGGAGGCATAGGAGCTGGGCCAGCACAGACCATAATTGGGCTATGTCATGCAAGGATGGGCTGTGCTGGGGCATAGACTGGTCACGTTCTAATGTGTGCGTTAGAATGCAGTTCTTAGGGTTGGTGACAGGTCCTCTTTAATGATTTCATTTCAGACAATATTACTAATAGCAGTAATAATGATTGGAGAAGACGAGGACGCTCCACGCTTTCCTTGACATTAATCCAAACGCCATCCGCTTTCCACAATCACAATACTGAGTTATTCATCGTAACATTTCCTCTTGTTTAAAAAAATTCATCTAATCCCAGAAAAACCCACTTGCTCTCTGGACAGCCGAATAGAGTGCTAGCTCCTGGGCTCAGGCGTCCGATGGTTCCGCCTGATTAAAGCCCCGCAATGAAGATGGATGACGGACGCGTCGTATTCCGCCGAACGCGGCCGGGTGTAAATGATGACATTGATGTAGCTGCGTTCATGAACATGTCAAGTCCTATGCAAATCTCTGTCATTTATTAGCGGCGGCGCAGAGAATGCGATCGGCTTATTATGGTCTGCTTACATTGCGATCCTTCTTCATAAAATTCGGGGATGTCTGTCTGTAAATAAACATTCAGTAATCGGACGCGGAGCCATCCATGCAGCACCCTATACGGCGGCGGTGTCAGCCGACTGTCCGGCTCTTAATTCGCTCTGATCTCCCCGTCAGGAGAAAAGAAAAATATTTATTCCATTGGTGATCATCCGCCGGCGTCCCGCCTGTGAGCAAAAAAAAGCCGAGTTCAGAAACGACATCAGACTTCTTCAGGGACGGCGGAATTCCTCCTGGCGGGATTTTTTGGGGGAGTTTTTAATGTTTTGGGAAATTAATAACTTGCATTTGTTTGAAACATATTTTATTGATGGTTATTGATACTTTGTAACTGATTCCTCCCACATAGGGGCCCGACGTCAGTGGGAGGAATTGTGCCCCATCATTGGTGTCACTGGACCCAGTTGTTGGTGTCAGTGGGAGGAATTGTGCCCCATCGTTGGTGCCATTAGGTCTTATTGTTGGTGTCATTGAGGAGAATTGTGCCCCATTGTTGGTGTCATTAGGAGGAATTGTTACATAGTTAGTTAGAAAAAAGACTCAAGTCCATCCAGTTCAACCAATAAAAAATAAAAATAAAGCAACCATAGAATCCCATATACACAATCCTTCACCCTCAGTTGATCCAGAGGAGGGCGAAAAACCCCAGCGAAGCATCATCCAATTTGCTACAGCAGGGGAAAAAATTCCTTCCTGATCCCCCCGAGAGACAATCAGATTTTCCCTGGATCAACTTTACCTATAAATGTCAGTACCCAGTTATATTCTGTACATTGAGGAAAGTATCCAGGACTTTTTAAAAGCAATTTACTGAGCTGACCAGAACCACCTCTTGAGGGAGTCTATTCCACATCCTCACGGCTCTTAGACCCCTTTCACACTGCCAGCGGGCCGCTAGTTTTAGCGGCGTTTTAGCGGCTCTTTTCGGCCTCTAAACGTAAAGAGTGCCCCCTTGTCCTCTGTGATGACCTTATAAATTGTGCCCCTATCATTGGTGTCATTGGGAGGAATTGTGCCCCATTGTTGGTGTTACTGGGTTCAATTGTTGGTGTCATGGGGAGGAATTCTGCCCCATTGTTGGTGTCATTGGGCCCAATTGTTGGTTTCATTGGAAGAAATTGTGCCACATCTATGGTGTCATTGGGCTCAATTGTTGATGTCATTAGGAGAAATTCTGCCCCATCGTTGGTGTCATTGGACCCAATTATTGGTGTCATTGGAAGGAATTGTGCCACATTATTGGTGTAATTGTTGGTGTTATTGGGAGGAATTGTGCCCCATCGCTGGTGTTGTTGGGAGTAATTGTGCCCCTTCATTGGGGTGAGTGGGGGGGGGATTATGCCTCATTGTTGGTGTCATTGGACCCAATTGTTGGAGCCATTGGAAGGAATTGTGCCAAATTATTGGTGTAATTGTTGGTGTCATTGGGAGGAACTGTGTCCCATCGTTGGTGTCATTGAGCCCAATTGTTGGTGTCATTGGGAGGTATTGTGCCACATCTTTGGTGTCATTGGGAGGAATTGTGCCCCATCGTTGGTGTAATTGGGCCCAATTGTTGGTGTCATTGGGAGGTGCCATATTGTTGGTGTGATTTGGAGAAATTGTGCCCCATTGTTGGTGTCATTGGGAGGAACTGTGTCCCATTGTTGGTGTCATTGGGAGGAACTGTGTCCCATTGTTGGTGTCATTGGGCCCAATTGTTGGTGTCATTAGGAGGTATTGTGCCCCATCTTTGGTGTCATTGTGAGGAATTGTGCCTCATCGTTGATGTCATTGGGCCCAATTGTTGGTGTCATTGGGAGGAATTGTGCTCTATTATTGGTGTCATTGGGAGGAATTGTGCACCACCGTTGGTGTCATTGTGAGGAATTGTGCCCCATCGTTGGTGTCATTGGGAGGAATTGTGCCCTATTATTGGTGTCATTGGGAGGAATTGTGCCCCATCGTTGGTGTCATTGGGAGGAATTGTGCCCTATTATTGGTGTCATTGGGAGGAATTGTGCCCCATGGTTGGTGTCGTTGGGAGGAGTTGTGCCCCTTCACTATGCCTCATTGTTGGTTCAAATAAAAGCCAGCAAAGGGCCGCAGTTTGGCGACCACTGCTCTCGATTCTAGAGCGTTATCTGGGGACTGGAGTTCTGCAGACTATTACCATACAGATAACATTTCTATATTTGAAGTCAGTAGAATCCCGGTCTGAGCCGCCATGACGCGCCGGGACGCATTGCCGCGGATTGCCTTTTTCCGTAGTTTTAGATCCTCCGTAGACTTTGGCGCTGTCTTGTGCGTCTCCTGTATAGGTCAGACAAGGATGATTCTCCATCTCCCATCCATTCTTCTTTCAACATTGCCGAACCATCTGCCAAATCAGGGAGCATTAAAGAGCCAAAATTCAATTTCTCGCAGCGCGGCGCGGCTGCTCGGCATCTGGGACTGAAAAACGCTTTGCGCAAAGTGAACATGACAGCGACATTGCTTTTTCTGTCACATCTCATGTACTGATCTCCCAAACATTTCTCATAAAAATGTATTGTCGTCCCCGGTGCTGATTTCGGGGCGGGGGAGGGGGTGGTGTGTGTGGCGGGGTGTGCGTTTTTGTGTTGTGTATGCGCGGGCGCCCCTGGATATTAATACTGACTACATCTGATTTCATATGTCTTCTTCTGTTATAAGCATCTGTTTAGCGGGAGCGCCTTCCAATCCTCGCCGCCTCTTGGTCGCTCATCCTTGGCTCCTGACTGCAGGCGTGCATACAAATTCCGTTATTAAATACACATCCCCCCCCCCATCCATCCGCCAGAGCCGGGGGGCTACAAGCAGCGTGCCGCCCTCGTTCGGGGGGTCTGAACATATTTCACCGATCTTTAGTGCTGCAGGTGGCGGCTGACCTGACACATCCAATCAGGGAGACGTCGTTTATTTCCAGAGAATTTACATCGGGGGGGGGGGGACTCTGACACCCCCAAATTACAGATTTAATATGGAATTGTTTCAATTGGAACCCGTATTAAGGGAAAACGGCGTTATTAGATTTCAGGCTGCAGGCGGTGGGCGGAGAGGGAGAGCCGGCGTTCATTGTCAGGGGAAAGCGTAGGAAATCCTCGACACAAAGCTGACAATCCGTTATGGGGTTTTTATTCCAAATGTCACCAATTCGATTTGATCTCGTTATCCAATTTATTTCAGACGTCTGATTCTGATTTGCAGGGCGGAGCTTCCAAGCGAACCGACACCAAAGAACATGAAGGGGCGTTTTACCAACGTAAATCAAAATGTTTCCATTCTACAGATAAATGATACAATGTAACAGTCCACGCCGGGGGCGGCCATATTGAAACAAAATGTTTCCCCTCCACAGATAACTGATACAATGTAACGCTCCGTTCCGGGGGCGGCCATATTGAAACAAAATGTTTCCCCTCCACAGATAACTGATACAATGTAACGCTCCGTTCCGGGGGCGGCCATATTGAAACAAAATGTTTCCATTCTACAGATAACTGATACAATGTAACGCTCCGTTCCGGGGGCGGCCATATTGAAACAAAATGTTTCCATTCTACAGATAACTGATACAATGTAACGCCCCGCCCCGGGGCGGCCATATGAAATTGTGATCAGCGGGGTCTCTGAATGCCATAAATAAACTCATCAGAGTGACGATCGTACATCCAAGAGTTCAAAATCTTTTCACTTTCAGGTCTTTATTGCAGTTTTGTAAGATACATAGTGTGACCCGTAGCGATGTTCACATGTCATCCACATTGTAACAAGGTACAGAGTGCGTCTGTGAGTCATAGAAAACAATAACTGATATGATAATAAAGATCAATAAGTATGGCACAGTATAGGGTGAGTCCAAAATCTTAATATATATAAATATAGATAACCTATAGGTGGCTGAGCCTGTGACATCATCAGGGATAATCTATAGGTGGCTGAACCTGTGACAGCATCAGGGATAATCTATAGGTGGCTGAGCCTGTGACATCATCAGGGATAATCTATAGGTGGCTGAACGTGTGACACCATCAGGGATAATCTATAGGTGGCTGAACCTGTGACATCATCAGGGATAATCTATAGGTGGCTGAACCTGTGACATCATCAGGGATAATCTATAGGTACCTGAACCTGTGACATCATCAGGGATAATCTATGGGTGGCTGAACCTGTGACATCATCAGGGATAATCGATAGGTGGCTGAACCTGTGACATCATCAGGGATAATTTATAGGTGGGGAAGACTGATCTCACAACTACACAAGTCACAATTACACAAAAGGTGCAAAATTGCTGATTTTACACTGCTGACTACACGGCAATGACAGCGGGAACGTACAAAACCTGAAGCTGTTTCTTAAAGGTCACATTCTACATTACAAGATTGTGATTTCGCTCAGGTTGTAGCAGGTTTTACTTTATGTATTTCTTTATTTGCAGAATGTCAGTGGATCCTGTTCTTACCCTCCTCTCTCTGTTTTCTCTCCTGACAGTAAGAATGTCATACAGAAGGACGGCATGGCTCCCGGCACACCAAAGGTTAGTTTATACATTCCGCTCCATATATACACCTTATGTATTATTTGTATCCCAAACATATGGTCACTGCTGGTGGAGAAGTCGTGTGACACACTCGGCGCTCCTCATTTCCCATCTCCTGTAGAGGGCGCTCTGCTAGGGGTATAAAATGAAGGGGAGAAACAGCGGCACCGCCCAGAATGACAGATCTCATACAGTGTGATGCTAACATTAACACCGCTTCTCTTTTCTTTTTTTTTCTTATTTCCAATTGATCCTGCCTGCAGAACCGCTATGGTTTCTACTTCCTGTAACAGGGAGACAACGCTGTTTGTTTTGTTGTGAATTTACATAGCAGTGTTGTCACCCCATAGACAGGACAGTCTGACATGTGATTATAGAGGGAACTAAACTGCATCCGAGCAACACAAACTAAAACACTTTTTAATTCAGTTTTAAAATTCAAAGCAAACTCCCCCATCCATGTATGTCTCCATCCATCCATCCATCCATCCATGTATGTCTCCATCCATCCATGTCTCCATCCATGTATGTCTCCATCCATCCATGTCTCCATCCATCCATCCATCCATCCATGTATGTCTCCATCCATCCATGTCTCCATCCATCCATCCATCCATGTCTCCATCCATCCATGTCTCCATCCATCCATCCATGTCTCCATCCATCCAACCATCCATCCATGTCTCCATCCATCCAACCATCCATCCATGTCTCCATCCATCCATCCATCCATCCATGTATGTCTCCATCCATCCATGTCTCCATCCATGTATGTCTCCATCCATCCATGTCTCCATCCATCCATCCATCCATCCATGTATGTCTCCATCCATCCATGTCTCCATCCATCCATCCATCCATGTCTCCATCCATCCATGTCTCCATCCATCCATGTCTCCATCCATCCATCCATGTCTCCATCCATCCAACCATCCATCCATGTCTCCATCCATCCAACCATCCATCCATGTCTCCATCCATCCATGTCTCCATCCATCCATCCATGTCTCCATCCATCCATGTCTCCATCCATCCATCCATGTCTCCATCCATCCAACCATCCATCCATGTCTCCATCCATCCAACCATCCATCCATGTCTCCATCCATGTCTCCATCCATCCATCCATGTCTCCATGCATCCATCCATCCATCCATCCAACCATCCATCCATGTCTCCATCCATCCATCCATCCATGTATCCATCCATGTCTCCATCCATCCAACCATCCATCCATGTCTCCATCCATCCATGTCTTCATCCATCCATCCATGTCTCCATCCATCCATCCAGCCATCCATCCATCCATCCATCCATGTCTCCATCCATCCATGTCTCCATCCATCCATCCATGTCTCCATCCATCCATGTCTCCATCCATCCATCCATCCATGTCTCCATCCATCCATCCATGTCTCCATCCATCCATGTCTCCATCCATCCATCCATGTCTCCATCCATCCATGTCTTCATCCATCCATCCATCCATCCATGTCTCCATCCATCCATCCATGTCTCCATCCATCCAGCCATCCATCCATCCATGTCTCCATCCATCCATGTCTCCATCCATCCATCCATGTCTCCATCCATCCATGTCTCCATCCATCCATCCATGTCTCCATCCATCCATCCATGTCTCCATCCATCCATGTCTCCATCCATCCATCCATCCATGTCTCCATCCATCCATCCATGTCTCCATCCATCCATCCATCCATCCATGTCTCCATCCATGTCTCCATCCATCCATCCATGTCTCCATCCATCCATGTCTCCATCCATGTCTCCATCCATCCATGTCTCCATCCATCCATGTCTCCATCCATCCATGTCTCCATCCATGTCTTCCATCCATCCATCCATCCATGTCTCCATCCATGTCTCCATCCATGTCTCCATACATCCATCCATGTCTCCATCCATCCATCCATGTCTCCATCCATCCATCCATCCATGTCTCCATCCATCCATCCATGTCTCCATCCATCCATCCATGTCTCCATACATCCATCCATGTCTCCATCCATCCAACCATCCATCCATCCATCCATCCATGTCTTCATCCATCCATGTCTCCATCCATCCATCCATCCATGTCTCCATCCATCCAGCCATCCATCCATCCATGTCTCCATCCATCCATGTCTCCATCCATCCATCCATGTCTCCATCCATCCATCCATCCATGTCTCCATCCATCCATCCATCCATGTCTCCATCCATCCATCCATGTCTCCATCCATGTCTCCATCCATCCATCCATCCATCCATGTCTCCATCCATGTCTCCATCCATCCATGTCTCCATCCATCCATGTCTCCATCCATCCATGTCTCCTTCCATCCATCGATGTCTCCATCCATCCATCCATGTCTCCATCCATCCATCCATCCATCCATGTCTCCATCCATGTCTCCATCCATCCATGTCTCCATCCATCCATCCATGTCTCCATCCATCCATCCATCCATGTCTCCATCCATCCATCCATCCATGTCTCCATCCATCCATCCATGTCTCCATCCATGTCTCCATCCATCCATCCATCCATGTCTCCATCCATGTCTCCATCCATCCATGTCTCCATCCATCCATGTCTCCTTCCATCCATCCATGTCTCCATACATGTCTCCATACATCCATCCATGTCTCCATCTATCCATCCATCCATGTCTCCATCCATCCATCCATCCATGTCTCCATCCATCCATGTCTCCATCCATGTCTCTATCCATCCATCCATCCATGTCTCCATCCATCCATCCATCCATCCATGTCTCCATCCATCCATGTCTCCATCCATCCATCCATGTCTCCATCCATCCATCCATGTCTGCATCCATCCATCCATGTCTCCATCCATGTCTCCATCCATCCATCCATGTCTCCATCCATCCATCCATGTCTCCATCCATCCATCCATCCATGTCTCCATCCATCCATCCATGTCTCCATCCATCCATCCATGTCTCCATCCATCCATCCATTCATGTCTCCATCCATGTCTCCATCCATCCATGTTTTCATCCATCCATCCATGTCTCCATCAATGTCTCCATCCATCCATCCATGTCTCCATCCATCCATCCATGTCTCCATCCATCCATCCATCCATCCATGTTTTCATTCATCCACCCATCAATCCATGTCTCTATCCATGTCTCCAGCAATCCATCTATCCTTCGTCTCCCCCATCCATTCATGTCTCCATCCATCAATCCACAATCGCAACATAAACACTGAAAATGCATGTAAATGCAACTTAGTACAAAAATGTAAGTAAAAAGAAAAATATAAAAACACATTGCAAAGGCACACAGTGACTGTAAATGAGTCTTTAAAGTTTTCCATATATCATAATACATTGTGTCCTATGGGCCTCAGTCATCAGTATATATAGCAGAGTCCTCCCGGGAGTGATAATAAAAATATAACTTATACTGGAAGGAAACCTAGAAAAATATAAATTTAAGATCTCTATCTATCTATCTATCTATCTATCTATCTATCTATCTATCTATCTATCTATCTATCTATCTATCTATCTATCTATCGATATAAAAATGATTCTTAGTAATGTAACTGAACATTTCTGTACTCTGAAAGATTTATTTTTATTTATTTATAATTTTATTGGAGGAAAGATGCAAATCTGCAGATCTTATCACACGGAACTGACAGAAACAATTAAATCTAAATGTCATATTCTTCCCCTCCACACTTCTGTATGATATCATATAAATGACACATATTACAGAATATACGGCGGGATCTCCCAGACAGGCGGGTGAGATCTGTAGCGGTGCCGGGTGACTTGCGTTGATGAAAAGGGTTAATCCCGGCGTGTTTTCTCCCCTAATATGTCATTTTCACAGATCCGGCATTATCGCGGCCAGATATTCGATTCATATCAATAAGCGGATCCCGTCACCGCAGCGGAAAGGATTAAGATAGCGCTAAGTCTAATTTACTTTTAGTGCAATTTCACAGGATATTGCTCCTTGTGGCCGCTCAGATGAGAAGAGCAGATAATCTCCACAATCGTCTTTAAAGATCTGCAATTTGATGGCGGAATCTGCGCGTCTGACCCGTTCTCGCCATCCGTGTGGCAGGACGCCGCGTATTCGGTGTGGTGATCCGATTCCGGGAGCAATCCTTCTTCCCGTTACCAAACATATGGAGACGACGGATCCAATCATTTATATTGGAGAACGCTGTGCAAACTGTTGGTGCTATAGAAATCCTGTATAATAATAATAATCATATAAATCCTATATAATAATAATAATAATAATCATATAGATCCTGTATAATAATAATAATCATCTTATATATCCTGTATAATAATAATAATAATCATCATATAAATCCTGTATAATAATAATCATCATCATATAAATCCTGTATAATAATAATAATAATCATATAAATCCTGTACAATAATAATCATATAAATCCTGTATAATAATAATAATAATAATAACAATAATAATAATCATATAAATCCTGTACAATAATAATCATATAAATCCTGTATAATAATAATAATAATAATAATAATAATAATAATAATCATATAAATCCTGTATAATAATAATAGTAATCATATAAATCCAGTATAATAATAATAATAATAATCATATAAATCATGTAGAATAATAATAATAATAATAATCATATAAATCCTGTATAAAAATAATAATAATAATCATCATCATCATATAAATCCTGTATAATAATAATCATTATCATATAAATCCTGTATAATAATAATAATCATATAAATGCTGTATTAAAATAATAATAATAATAATAGTCATCATAGTCACATGACATTTTTTCTAGAAGAAAACTGGGACTCGGAAAGGCATCAACCACCGAATATCCGCTGAAATATGGACACAAAAGAGATTTTTATTGTAACAAAGTTACAAAAAAATGTTCACAGATTGTAACTGATCCTAATTTCCACCTCATACAATATCGCATCATCAATCAGATCCCTCCTCCTATCAACACACCGACCAATAAATAGGTGATTAGAACTCTTTCTTCTGATAGGACGTTATCTTTGGCGGCCGCTCATGCAGGGCGCACGGGTGCCGCCCCCTCCCCCCCAATCCATGCGCCCGGCCCCTAATTTACACACAGGGCGCACGGGTGACGCCCCCCCCCCCCTCCAATCCATGCGCCCGACCCCCTAATTTACATGCAGGGCGCCGGACGCATGGAATTTAATGAGTTTTTTTTTGTTAAAGCGTGATTAGAGCCTGAGGCGCGCATTGGCTTAAAAAAAGGGTGGGCTCTGCGCCCCGAGCCCACCCAGTTGTGTGACAATAGCGAATGAATATTCGCTATTGTCTTCCTGATTCTCCTCCCGGCCAATCAGGCAACCAGATTGGCAGTAGCAGAAGCAGAAGCCGCCGAAGCTGCCTGGGACCTGGATGGGGTAAGTGCGAAGTGGTAGTAAAGTCCAATGAGTAATTTGTACCCAACAGGGAATTTTATAATAAGTCTTACCTGTCAGTGCTGTGAGCACCATTTAGTAGATATTCACTGCAGCGGTAGGTGGTGACGTCACCCGCTCATCACCGCCTACTTCTGGGTTTAGGGAGAGTGAATGCGCACCGCCCTGCCAGCACGGCTGTGATTGTACACGGCAGGAGTCTGTCAGCAGGCCCCAGCCAATGATTCTTGGCCAGGACCTACTGATTGGCTGTGTCCAATCACAGCTCAGAGCCCTGAGCAAGTACAATACATAATTTCGACACCTGCACTCTGTACATTACATACTCCTGACACCTGCACTCTGTACATTACATACTCCTGACACCTGCACTCTGTACATTACATACTCCTGACACCTGCACTCTGTACAATACATACTTCTGACACCTGCACTCTGTACAATACATACTCCTGACACCTGCACTCTGTACATTACATACTCCTGACACCTGCACTCTGTACAATACATACTCCTGACACCTGCACTCTGTACATTACATACTCCTGACACCTGCACTCTGTACGATAAATACTCCTGACACCCTAACTCTGTATTTTTAAGCCCCCCACTGTTGGCACAATTATGCCACACCAACAATTCACCATGACATGCTTGACGTGCTGCTTCATTATTGTCCTCTGGATGTTGAAGGCGGCCCTGTCGGGTCTCCATCATTTCTGAGGGCATTCCTGATGTCTCTCTGTACTTTGTCCTGTGCAAAAGGCGTCCAGCTGGAGGAGGCTTCATATTAATAATTGGGTGTTCCTCCTCCTCCGTGTGATAGGACGATACATGGGGACGGTGTGATACTGACTGTAACATTGTTCATGTATTAATGTCACATAATCTGCCCGGATGTTCCACGATTGGCATGCTGCTAGATTACAATGTAACGAATCTCCAACCTTTGTTCCTGTGCACAAGGTGCCCGTCTGGTAGAGGCTTCATACAAGTCTTAAGCCTTTGAGTCGGATGTATCAGGGAGCCCTGGGTGAAGCAGCCACGTTTGCCTCTGCCCGGAGCATCAAGCGTCCGATTTGTCCGCTCGGCGTGATGCGTCAGACTTGTCATTTGGCCAATGTTTGGCTTTGTCCCACAGACAGATCTGAGTGTTCTTGACATGAAGCCATTACAAAGATACCAAGTTACAGGGACCCCCCCAGAGTCTGAGGAGGGGGGTAACTTGTTTTTCTTGTCTGTTAATCTCTACAGTAGAAGACAGAAGTCTCGGTAATCAAGGGTGGCCGTGTTCTTTGGAAGGTCCCGGGGCCCAGCAGGTCTCCACTTTAGTCGACAAACAGCCTCATCTGTTCTATAAGTGAAAATTAAATGGGGCCGCCGAGGAAAAGACGGAGCAGCTGCCTCTGGCGGGTCCTCCTTGACGTCTGCTGAGCATCATCTTCAAGGATCCTTCATAAGAAACGGACGCCTGTGGATCAGCGCTTTCATTGGGCCTCAGTCAAGGGCTTTGAAGCTCTTTGCTCTAGAGAACTGGCTGTGCGGTGAACTTTCTTATGTAGATGAGACAAACGTCTTTGTTTGGAGAAGGTCTGAGCTGGATTGTCTCCATTTTCTTTGACCCCCATCAGGCCGCATTCAGTCATTGAGAAATAGTAACGTCTGAGTGAGGCCGAGTAATCTGTGATCAAAATGGGGCCCCAAATACTCCAGAATATATATATATAATATATATATATATGTATACAGTATGCATTGTGGCTCTGCTGAAGTTGGGGAGAGGATGTACTTCATGACACTACCTCCAATGATGCCGATCTCAACAAAAAAATGTTTATCTAGGGTGGAGGTTCCCAACCTTAGTCAGCCCAGAGCCAAAAAATTCCTCCAAAACCTTCCATCCAGACAATAAAAATGTATTTTGAGTGCTGCAAGGCTCTGCATGGGGTTGGGTGTCACTGTGGGGGATGAGGGTTTGGAGGGGGTTAGGAGACTCTTTAGGAGACTTGTTGGCCTTGTAGGGAATAGGTGTCTGGAGGGGGCTAGGAGGCACTGTGGGACACTTTTGGAGATTAGGAGCACTTTGGAGCGGCTGAGGGGGGGGGGGGGGGCACTGTGAGACGTTGGGTGACACTGTGGGGGGGGGGGGGTGGCTCTGGAGGGGGTTAGGGGACTCTTTAGAAGACTTGTTGGCCCTGTAGGGGGTGAGGTATCTGGAGTGGGGTGGGGTCTATGGAAGACTGTGGGAGCTAGGAGGCACTGTGGGACATTTTTGGAGGTAGGAGCACTTTGGAGGGGCTGGGGCTGGGGACGGGGGCACTGTGAGAGGTTGGGTGGTACTGTGGGGAAATGGGGGTTCTGGAGGGGGTTGGGGGTCTCTCTATTGGGTTGGGGGCTTTGAAGGGGCACAATGGGAGACTGGATGGGACTGCAGAGATTAGGAGGCACTACGGGACACTGTTGGAGGTTGGGGGCATTGTGGGGGGCTGCAGGCCCTGCAGCAGAATGGGGAGGGCTCTACAGGAGGCCAGGTGGCACTGTAGTGTGGGGGCTGAGGACTCTCAGAGGCCTGGGGGCTTGAGAAGCACATGGGAGGTTGTTGAGATTGGCATCATTGGAGGTAGTGTCATGAAGTACATCCTCTCCCCAACTTCAGCAGAGCCACAATGCATACTGTATACATATATATATATATATTATATATATATTCTGGAGTATTTGGGGCCCCATTTTGTCCCACTGTAGTAGGTTAGAAGAACTGCAGCTGGTTGGAGGCCCAAGAGAATGGTGGCTGTGTCCTGGCTTTTAGTGGTTGAGAAGAACCACTGATCTAAGGGATCCAGAGTGAAGATCCACATTTAAAACGACTAATAGGAGCCCCAGACCAAAGCTTTAGAGGGGGGTCTATAAAAAATGTTTGTTACGAATGTCACAAATGTTCCTCAGATTTTGTATAATAGGTTTATATTCTATGATCATCAGCTCCAGCTTATGGCCATAATGTGGTGCTTTTCTTATTGAGATAATTCAAGAAAAAAAAACACATTATGGCCACTAGATGGAGCTGATGATCATAGGAAATAAACCTATTAGACAAAATATGAGGAACATTTGTTATGGCTGGGTGAATGTTTGTGATATTCGTCAAGTGATTTTTTTTTTTAATATAAATAGATTCCTAAAAAGAAAGAAAGAAAAGGAAAGAAAAGGGAAAATGAAAAGGAAATGAAAAGGAAAAGGAAGGGAAATGAAAATGGAAAAAAAGGAAAGGGAAAGGAACTAAAAAGGGAAAGGGAATGAAAAGGAAGGGAAAAGAAAGGGAAAGGAAAAGAAAAGGAAAGGGAAAATTAAAGGAAAAAAGGATAGGAAAAGGAAAAAACGAAAGGGAAAGGAAAGGAAATGAAAAAGATGATCATAGGAAATAAACCTATTAGACAAAATATGAGGAACATTTGTTATGGCTGGGTGAATGTTTGTGAGATTCGTCAAGTGATTTTTTTTCTATATAAATAGATTCCTAAAAAGAAAGAAAGAAAAGGAAAGAAAGGGGAATGGAAAAGGAAAGGAAATGAAATGAAAAACAAAGGAAATGGAAGGGAAAAAAGGAAAGGAGATAAAAGGGGAAAGGGAATGAAAAGGAAGGGGAAAGGGAAAGGGAAGGGAAAAGGAGATAAAAAGGGGAAGGGAATGAAAAGGAAGGGGGAAAGGAAAGGGAAAAGGAAAAGAAAAAAATGAAAGGGAAAAGAAAAGGGAACGGAAAACAAAAGGGAAATGAAAGGAAAGGGAAATGAAAGTAAAAAGAAAGGAGAGGAAAAGGAAAGGAAAAAAAAGGAAAGAGAAAAGAAAGAAACAAGATGGTCACTAGATGGAGCTGATGGTCATAGGAAATGAACCTATGGGGAAAATTTGTTATGGCTGGGCGAATGCTTGTGACATTCGTCAAGTAATTTTATTTTTTATAAATAGCCAAGAAAGAAGGAGCATGACTAAACTCTGACCCTTAATTGCTCAGAAGCGCCCCCCTCTTCCCCTCCCCCTCCGGACGGTGACATTTCGGCTTTGTGAATAGCAGTGATTATCCTTCTCTTTAGGAATCCGCGGTGGCGGTGAAGTCCGGGAGATGCACACAGACCTGCAGATAAATATATAAAGAAAATAAAATGAAGCAGCTGAGCTCCTGCCATCACTTATCGCTCACAGGTTCCACTTTGTAAATAATAAGAGCTATTAGTATCACTTTATATGGCGGCGGCGGGGTGCGGGAGGCGACGCGGACGGGAATGTGTCACCGCGGCACTTGTGTGTTAAGTGATAAGTACCTATTTAGAGAGGAGAGTTAACGCTCCAACCATCAGACAGGAAACACTTTGCGCTGGAATAAAAACAGGCCGGATCGCCCCATGAAAACACCGCTATTTGTTCTGCTGACAGCCGCGGCTGATGGATGGCGACGCCGATAATATAAAAAAAAAGTGTGTGTTTGCTTTACTGTGCCGATCACAAACGAACACTCCGCGCCTAATGGCTTGAAATGACGGGCTGCCTGCTAGTTTTTATTTTTTAAGGCTGCATTTCAGCACTGGAGAGAGATGATGATGATGGGGGAGATGATGATGATGGGGGGTCTGTGGCAGAACATATAGGGTCTTTGTCTGAACTGACAAGAGGAGTAATGTACAGGGGGGGGGGGGGGGGGGCAGATTTCTCTAATGTATACATGTCACATCTGCATGAGCCCTGGAGAAATACATAGAGACACATAGAGATACATAGAGATACATGGAGATACATAGAGACACATAGAGATACATAGAGATACATGGAGATACATAGAGACACATAGAGATACATAGAGATACATAGGGATACATAGAGATACATAGGGGTACATAAAGATACATAGGGATACATAGAGATACATAGGGATACATGGAGATACATAGAGATACATAGGGATACATGGAGATACATAGGGATACATAGAGATACATAGGGATACATAGAGATACATAGGGATACATGGAGATACATAGAGATACATAGGGATACATAGAGATACATAGGGATACATGGAGATACATAGGGATACATAGAGATACATAGAGATACATACCCTGTTTCCCCGAAAATAAGACCTAGCGTGATTGTCGGTGATGGCTGCAATATAAGCGCAACCCCCCAAATAAGCCCTACCCTGTTTCCCCGAAAATAAGCCCTACCCTGAAAATAAGAACTACAAGGACTTTAACTAGGGCTTATTTGGGGGGTAGGGCTTATATTGCAGCCATCACCGACAATCACGCTAGGTCTTATTTTTGGGGAAACAGGGTAGGGATACATGGAGATACATAGGGATACATGGAGATACATAGAGATACATAGGGATACATAGAGATACATAGGGATACATAGAGATATATAGAGATACATAGGGATACATAGAGATACATAGAGATACATAGGGATACATAGGGATACATGGAGATACATAGAGATACATAGGGATACATAGAGATACATAGAGATACATAGGGATACATAGAGATACATAGGGATACATAGAGATACATAGAGATACATAGGGATACATAGAGATACATAGAGATACATAGAGATACATAGGGATACATAGAGATACATAGAGATACATAGGGATACATGGAGATACATAGGGATACATAGGGATACATGGAGATACATAGGGATACATAGAGATACATAGGAATACATAGGGATACATGGAGATACATAGAGATACATAGAGATACATAGAGATACATAGGGATACATAGGGATACATAGAGATACATGGGGATACATGGAGATTCATAGGGATACATGGGGATACATGGAGATACATGGGGATACATAGGGATACATAGAGATACATGGGGATACATAGGGATACATAGAGATACATAGAGATACATAGGGATAAATAGAGATACATAGAGATACATAGGGATACATGGAGATACATGGAGATACATAGAGATACATAGGGATACATAGAGATACATAGGGATACATAGAGATACATAGGGATACATAGAGATACATAGGGATAAATAGAGATACATAGAGATACATGGAGATACATAGAGATACATAGAGAAACATAGGGATATATAGGGATGCATAGAGATACATGGGGATACATAGAGATACATTGAGATACATAGAGATATATAGAGATACATAGAGATACAAAGGGATAAATAGAGATACATAGAGATATATAGAGATACATAGAGATACAAAGGGATAAATAGAGATACATAGGGATAAATAGAGATACATAGAGATACAAAGGGATAAATAGAGATACATAGAGATACATAGAGATACATAGGGATACATAGAGATATATAGAGATACATAGAGATACAAAGGGATAAATAGAGATACATAGGGATAAATAGAGATACATAGAGATACAAAGGGATAAATAGAGATACATAGGGATACATAGAGATACATGGGGATACATAGGGATACATAGAGACACATAGAGATACATAGAGATACATAGGGATACATAGAGATACATGGGGATACATAGAGATACAGTACAGTAGATTTCTCTCAATACTGCCAAGCAGCCAACCTTCTTCGGAATGCATTAAGTTGGCCACACAACACAGGAATGGAAATCACTGTAGTAGCAATATAGTAGTGTCATAGTAGTAGTGTAGTTGTGATGTAGTAGCAGTGGTATAGTAGTAGTGTAGTTGTGGTGTAGTAGCAGCGGTATAATAGTGTAGTTGTGGCATAGTAGCAGTGTAGTAGTGGTGTAGTAGTAGCAGTGTAGTTGTGGTGTAGTAGCAGTAGTATAGTAGAAGTATAGTAGTAGTGCAGTTGTGGTGTAGTGGCAGTGGTATAGTAGTAGTGTCGTGGAGGCATAGTAGCAGTGTAGTTGTGGTGTAGTAGCAGTATTATAGTAGCAGTGTAGTAGTAGTGTAGTTGTGGCATAGTAGTAGTGTAGTTGTGACATAGTATCAGTGTAGTGGTGGTGTAGTAGCAGTGTAATAGTTGTATAGTAGTAGTGTAGTTGTGGCATAGTATCAGTGTAGTAGTGGTATAGTAGTAGCAGTATAGTAGTGGTGTAGTATCATTGCAGTAGTGGTATAGTAGTATCAGTGTAGTAGTGGTATAGTAGTATCAGTGTATTAGTGGTATAGTAGTAGCAGTGTAATAGTGGTATAGTAGTAGCAGTGTAGTAGTGGTATAGTAGTAGCAGTGTACTAGTGGTATAGTAGTATCAGTGTAGTAGTGATATAGTAGTAGCAGTGTAATAGTGGTATAGTAGTAGCAGTGTACTAGTGGTATAGTAGTATCAGTGTAGTAGTGGTATAGTAGTAGCAGTGTAATAGTGGTATAGTAGTAGCAGTGTAGTAGTGGTATAGTAGTAGCAGTGTAGTTGTGGCATAGTATCAGTGTGGTAGTGGTATAGTTGTGGTGTAGTAGCGGTGTCTATAGAGTGATTTACACAGGTATAGTACATACAGAGTTGGTCCAAGCTGCGGCAATGTAACTAAGTGATAATATCCATACCTGGAGTTCTCCTTTAGGGCACTCGCCATGTTGCCCCTGACAGATGGTTACATCCTAAACCTTTACAGGCAATGAGCTCTGTGCACTGCGGGGTTCCCCATCACCCATTTTTATTCTGACTGCTGAAAACCGACTTCTAATTGGTTGCTGTGGACCCCGGCAGCGTGTATTGCGATCGCTATGATTGGATGTCAGTAATGCGAGGCGTTAGATTCACGCACATCTCTGCCAAGACAGATGGAGAGGTGAGGACGGCGCTCGGCAGGGGCAGGATTTATGGCAGAGTTGCCATTAAGAGAAGAATTAGCCGATGGCGACTCCGATATTAAAGGGTGAGGAAGCCGTGAATTATTTTTTGTAAAGATCTTATTGCGTCCAATCATCATCTTCCCTTACAGGAGGCCGTGTTTAATGAGGGGACGGAGGGGGAAGCTGTGATTTAATGCCGACTCTGACTTTGATTTTTTTAATCCTTAAACACATTTATGGCTTTTTTTACACAACGTTCGGCTTTATAAAGGCGAGTGACCTTTTTTCTAGCAATCTTCCGTGGCCAGGTGCGCTGTTATAACAGTTATTCATCGCTATGGTGCATCGAACGACTGTGAGCCGTGACACGGCGCAGCGCATTTCTGTGATATATGGAAAGAGGGTTTTTCTGCTGCTATTGGCATTGAATGGTCATGCAGACAGTGTGATCCTCCAGAGGCACTACAAGAACCAGCAGACCTGTCATCCATTGTTCATGAATGATCATAAGGCAGAACTCCAGCAAATGTATATTGTATCTGAAACTGTGTTTATTGACAAAGAATTTGGAATTCTGCTCAGCCGGTTCTGTTGTTTGCACAGCTTGAGGACACCACATAGTCAGAAGGTGACACATCCATGAACTGGTTCAGCTTTGCTGTTTTAAATATCATCTGTGTGCCTCCAATTTCATCAGCAGCTTAGCTTAACCTGCTCCCCCCTCCCAGCAGTGACTCAACAGCCCAGCACTCCCTCCCAGTAGTGACTCAGCAGCTCAGCTCTCCTATCCAGTAATGACTCAGCATCTCAGCTCTCCCTCCCAGTAATGACTCAGCATCTCAGTTCTTCCTCCCAGTAATGACTCAGCAGCTCAGCTCTCCCTCCCAGTAGTGACTCAGCATCTCAGCTCTCCCTCCCAGTAGTGACTCAGCATCTCAGCTCTTCCTCCCAGTAATGAATCTGCATCTCAGCTCTACCTCCCAGTAATGACTCTGCATCTCAGCTCTCCCTCCCAGTAATGACTCAGCAGCTCAGCTCTCCCTCCCAGCAGTGACTCAGCATCTCAGCTCTCCCTCCCAGTAATGACTCAACAGCTCAGCTCTCCCTCCCAGTAATGACTCAACAGCTCAGCTCTCCCTCCCAGTAATGACTCAGCAGCTCAGCTCTTCCATCCAGTAATGACTCAGCAGCTCAGCTCTCCCTCCCAGTAATGACTCAGCAGCTCAGCTCTTCCATCCAGTAATGACTCAGCAGCTCAGCTCTCCCTCCCAGTAGTGACTCAGCATCTCAGCTCTCCCTCCCAGTAATGACTCAACAGCTCAGCTCTCCCTCCTAGTAATGACTCAGCAGCTCAGCTCTCCCTCCCAGTAATGACTCAGCATCTCAGCTCTCCCTCCCAGTAATGACTCAGCAGCTCAGCTCTCCCTCCCAGTAATGACTCAACAGCTCAGCTCTCCCTCCCAGTAATGACTCAGCAGCTCAGCTCTTCCATCCAGTATTGACTCAGCATCTCAGCTCTCCCTCCCAGTAATGACTCAGCATCTCAGCTCTTCCTCCCAGTAATGACTCTGCATCTCAGCTCTACCTCCCAGTAATGACTCTGCATCTCATCTCTCCCTCCCAGTAATGACTCAGCAGCTCAGCTCTCCCTCCCAGTAATGACTCAGCAGCTCAGCTCTCCCTCCCAGTAATGACTCAGCAGCTCAGCTCTCCCTCCCAGTAATGACTCAGCAGCTCAGCTCTTCCATCCAGTAATGACTCAGCATCTCAACTCTCCCTCCCAGTAGTGACTCAGCATCTCAGCTCTCCCTCCTAGTAATGACTCAGCAGCTCAGCTCTCCCACCCAGTAGTGACTAAGCAGCTCAGCTCTCCCTCCCAGTAATGACTCAGCAGCTCAGCTCTCCCTTCCAGTAGTGACTCAGCATGTCAGCTCTCTCTCCCAGTAATGACTCAGTAGCTCAGCTCCGCCTCCCAGCTCAGGCCTCTATTCATCCACCTCCCATAGAGACTCAGCAGCTCTGCTACCCCCTCCTAGCAGTGACTGAGCTGCTCAGCTCCCCCTGGCCCCCCTCCCAGCAGTGACCTAACCACCCAGTTTAACCTGCCCCTTTCCACAGCAGTGACTTAGCACTTCAGTGCTTTTGCTGTGAACCTTGAGGATGACTTGCTCCACAGTGCCTGCAGCTACAGAGGTCACCGCGGGCTTGTTTTAAGATTCACTTAGGGCCATTTCAAACATGTGGCAAAAGGGTGAATAAAACAAGTAGTTGATTAAGCAAATCACCTACCCAAATCCTAACATTGCAGCTGGACAGAGTGGTGCACATGCCACAGGCGTTGGCACTGGGCTCTTCTCCACTAACAGCCAATGTAAGGAACATTCTTCTCACTGATCACCAATGTAAGGAACATTCTTCTCACTGATCACCAATGTAAGGGACATTCTTCTCACTGATCACCAATGTAAGGAACATTCTTCTCACTGATCACCAATGTAAGGGACATTCTTCTCACTGATCACCAATGTAAGGAACATTCTTCTCACTGATCACCAATGTAAGGGACATTCTTCTCACTGATCACCAATGTAAGGAACATTCTTCTCACTGATCACCAATGTAAGGAACATTCTTCTCACTGATCACCAATGTAAGGGACATTCTTCCCACTGATCACCAATGTAAGGAACATTCTTCTCACTGATCACCAATGTAAGGAACATTCTTCCCACTGATCACCAATGTAAGGAACATTCTTCTCACTGATCACCAATGTAAGGAACATTCTTCTCACTGATCACCAATGTAAGGAACATTCTTCTCACTGATCACCAATGTAAGGGACATTCTTCCCACTGATTACCAATGTAAGGAACATTCTTCTCACTGATCACCAATGTAAGGAACATTCTTCCCACTGATCACCAATGTAAGGAACATTCTTCTCACTGATCACCAATGTAAGGAACATTCTTCCCACTGATCACCAATGTAAGGAGCATTCTTCTCACTGATCACCAATGTAAGGAACATTCTTCTCACCGATCACCAATGTAAGGAACATTCTTCTCACTCATCACCAATGTAAGGAGCATTCTTCTCACTGACCACCAATGTAAGGAACATTCTTCTCACTGATCACCAATGTAAGGGACATTCTTCTCACTGATCACCAATGTAAGGAACATTCTTCCCACTGATCACCAATGTAAGGAACATTCTTCTCACTGATCACCAATGTAAGGAACATTCTTCTCACTGATCACCAATGTAAGGAACATTCTTCCCACTGATCACCAATGTAAGGAACATTCTTCCCACTGATCACCAATGTAAGGAACATTCTTCCCACTGACCACCAATGTAAGGAACATTCTTCTCACTGATCACCAATGTAAGGGACATTCTTCTCACTGATCACCAATGTAAGGAACATTCTTCTCACTGATCACCAATGTAAGGAACATTCTTCTCACTGATCACCAATGTAAGGAACATTCTTCTCACTGATCACCAATGTAAGGAACATTCTTCCCACTGATCACCAATGTAAGGAACATTCTTCCCACTGATCACCAATGTAAGGAACATTCTTCCCACTGACCACCAATGTAAGGAACATTCTTCTCACTGATCACCAATGTAAGGGACATTCTTCTCACTGATCACCAATGTAAGGAACATTCTTCTCACTGATCACCAATGTAAGGAACATTCTTCTCACTGATCACCAATGTAAGGAACATTCTTCTCACTGATCACCAATGTAAGGGACATTCTTCTCACTGATCACCAATGTAAGGAACATTCTTCTCACTGATCACCAATGTAAGGAACATTCTTCTCACTGATCACCAATGTAAGGAACATTCTTCCCACTGATCACCAATGTAAGGGACATTCTTCTCACTGATCACCAATGTAAGGAACATTCTTCTCACTGATCACCAATGTAAGGAAGATTCTTCTCACTGATCACCAATGTAAGGGACATTCTTCTCACTGATCACCAATGTAAGGAACATTCTTCCCACTGATCACCAATGTAAGGAACATTCTTCTCACTGATCACCAATTTAAGGGACATTTTTCTCACTGATCACCAATGTAAGGGACATTCTTCTCACTGATCACCAATGTAAGGGACATTCTTCCAACTGATCACCAATGTAAGGAACATTCTTCCCACTGATCACCAATGTAAGGAACATTCTTCTCACTGACCACCTCTGTAAGGAACATTCTTCCCACTGATCACCAATGTAAGGAACATTCTTCTCACTGATCACCAATGTAAGGAACGTTCTTCCCACTGATCACCAATGTAAGGAGCATTCTTCTCACTGATCACCAATGTAAGGAACATTCTTCTCACTGATCACCAATGTAAGGAACGTTCTTCCCACTGATCACCAATGTAAGGAACATTCTTCTCACTGATCACCAATGTAAGGAGCATTCTTCTCACTGATCACCAATGTAAGGAACATTCTTCCCACTGATCACCAATGTAAGGAGCATTCTTCTCACTGATCACCAATGTAAGGGACATTCTTCCAACTGATCACCAATGTAAGGAACATTCTTCCCACTGATCACCAATGTAAGGAACATTCTTCTCACTGATCACCTCTGTAAGGAACATTATTCCCACTGATCACCAATGTAAGGAACATTCTTCTCACTGATCACCAATGTAAGGAACATTCTTCACTGATCACCAATGTAAGGAGCATTCTTCTCACTGATCACCAATGTAAGGAACATTCTTCTCACTGATCACCAATGTAAGGAACGTTCTTCCCACTGATCACCAATGTAAGGAACATTCTTCTCACTGATCACCAATGTAAGGAGCATTCTTCTCACTGATCACCAATGTAAGGAACATTCTTCCCACTGATCACCAATGTAAGGAACATTCTTCTCACTGATCACCAATGTAAGGAACATTCTTCTCACTGATCACCAATGTAAGGAGCATTCTTCTCACTGATCACCAATGTAAGGAACATTCTTCCCACTGATCACCAATGTAAGGAACATTCTTCTCACTGATCACCAATGTAAGGGACATTCTTCTCACTGATCACCAATGTAAGGGACATTCTTCTCACTGATCACCAATGTAAGGAACATTCTTCCCTCTGATCACCAATGTAAGGAACATTCTTCTCACTGATCACCAATGTAAGGGACATTCTTCTCACTGATCACCAATGTAAGGGACATTCTTCTCACTGATCACCAATGTAAGGAACATTCTTCTCACTGATCACCAATGTAAGGAACATTCTTCCCACTGATCACCAATGTAAGGAACATTCTTCCCACTGATCACCAATGTAAGGAACATTCTTCTCACTGATCACCAATGTAAGGAGCATTCTTCTCACTGATCACCAATGTAAGGGACATTCTTCTCACTGATCACCAATGTAAGGGACATTCTTCTCACTGATCACCAATGTAAGGAACATTCTTCCCTCTGATCACCAATGTAAGGAACATTCTTCTCACTGATCACCAATGTAAGGGACATTCTTCTCACTGATCACCAATGTAAGGGACATTCTTCTCACTGATCACCAATGTAAGGAACATTCTTCTCACTGATCACCAATGTAAGGAACATTCTTCCCACTGATCACCAATGTAAGGAACATTCTTCTCACTGATCACCAATGTAAGGAACATTCTTCTCACTGATCACCAATGTAAGGGACATTCTTCTCACTGATCACCAATGTAAGGGACATTCTTCTCACTGATCACCAATGTAAGGAACATTCTTCTCACTGATCACCAATGTAAGGATCATTCTTCCCACTGATCATCAATGTAAGGAACATTCTTCCCTCTGATCACCAATGTAAGGAACATTCTTCTTACTGATCACCTCTGTAAGGAACATTCTTCCCACTGATCACCAATGTAAGGAACATTCTTCTCACTGATCACCAATGTAAGGAACATTCTTCTCACTGATCACCAATGTAAGGAACATTCTTCCCACTGATCACCAATGTAAGGAACATTCTTCCCTCTGATCACCAATGTAAGGAACATTCTTCACTGATCACCAATGTAAGGAACATTCTTCTCACTGATCACCAATGTAAGGAACATTCTTCTCACTGATCACCAATGTAAGGAACATTCTTCTCACTGATCACCAATGTAAGGAACATTCTTCTCACTGATCACCAATGTAAGGAACATTCTTCTCACTGACCACCAATGTAAGGAACATTCTTCTCACTGATCACCAATGTAAGGAACATTCTTCTCACTGATCACCAATGTAAGGGACATTCTTCTCACTGATCACCAATGTAAGGAACATTCTTCTCACTGATCACCAATGTATAACTACAATTGTCAATGTCTCTGGCCAGTATGATAATTATCATTATTTATGGTTAGTGATAATAATTTTGTTGTATAGAGTAGCCCAACTCTTCACCTTGCTATATATGTAGTGTGAGGTGTAGATATAATTATTATTAGGGGTTCCCCAAGACCTGAAACCAAATTCTGGGGTTCCTCTATGTGGTATAGATTAGACAGCCTGGCCCTTGGCCTCTGTGTCTTGGCCGGTCGGTGGCCGGTGATTGGTGGACACCGTTCCTTGCTGAGTCGGGGACAGTGTGACTTGTCCTGGACCTCCCCGTACTCAGCATGCCAGCCGGATCGTTAGAATTGAAGTGCTTTCCACACCATTTAAAAATAGAACAGTTTATTAATGTGAACTGCAGGCGCATGCAGACGAGGGCCGGAGATTGACATCCGCGGGATTAGTTTAGCCCCATGTTTTTTTTTTTTTATTTCTAGAGGTCATCTCCATGGCGCTGGGGAAGAATGCCGGAATAATGGGCCCTCGTGCTCTTCCTAGGGCCGCTCTCAAAATAAAAACCGATACATAACATTCCACTTCCCGTCTTCCCGGCCATTTTTCATGTAACAATGTTGCGCTCTGAATTTATTATCTCTTTGTTGGATCTCTTTTTTTTTTATTATTTTGTTTTATTCTAACCTGTTCTGGTCTTTTTCTGCCCCGTGGTTGGCAGTTATGATGAAGCCGCAGTTAAACGGCGGAGAAAAGGCGAGGAGGAGAGTTTAATCTGCCCGGGACCTGTAATTACAGCGCTCTGTACTGGTTAATGGCATTCAAACTAAAGATCAATTCCTTTTTATGGCTAAGAGATCACTTGGCTGGCTGATGCCCCATCGAGCCGGGAGACGCTCCATAGATGTTCCGCTCAGACAAATGATCAAAAGAGCTTTGTGTTTGGGAAAGGCGGAACGGCACAATAGCGCGCGAGGGTGCACGCGAAAAAATAGTACATAAAAGCTTGTTGGAAAATTCTGTCAAATTTGTCTGACATGTTCATCGCCCTCTTTTTTTTTTATTCTTTTTTTTTTTATTCTTTTTTTTTTTTTCCCCTCTTTCTCTTCCGCAGTCAATGTTGTTATCGGCTTCTATCAAGAGGGAAGGGGAATCGCCAACGGCTTCGCCGCACTCCACAGACGACATCCACCATTCGGACAGATACCAGGTGCGCAGCTATTCAAGTAACGCAATGATGCAATGCGGAGGGGTAAAGTGATTGGCTGGTTGTTAGGCCGCAGTGGTGGAGTCCTTTAAGGCTAAGTTCACTTTTTCTTTTTTTTTTTTTAAATCCATCTCCCTATGTACCAATATACCATTAATGTACCTCGGCTGCAGAAAAAAAAATGTCTTTGATTTTTGACAACAAGGCCTTACCTCAGCCCTTGCTATATTTCTTAGAAAGCTTCATAGACTCCCTGGCATAGATTTGGGACAGAGAAACCAGTAAGACACAGGAAGGAGTTTACCAGATGACCTCATTAGCACACACCCTACACCAGAGGTGAACCTTGGCACCCCAGATGTTTTGGAACTACATTTCCCATGATGCTCAACTACACTGCAGAGTGCATGAGCAACACGGGAAATGTAATTCCAAAACATCTGGGGTGCCAAGGTTCGCCATCACTGCCCTACACCCATCAACTATGTTTTCAAAGCATCTCGCCAACGCGTGCATTTGCCTGGCTTCCCCAGCACCCCTCCAGATGGGGCTCAGGCCGCATGCTAAACTCCCTGGGGCCACATGCAGCCCATGGGACACCTCTGGTGTAGTGCAAGAGCCTGCCTGATTGGATACAGAGTGATTGGATAAATAGTGTGTCCTCCTATTATACATTTTTTGGTGAATCTAAAGGAAATTGTACAGAGATTGCATAATCAGAATGTATATTGTATGGCCACATTTTACAGTGCCTTGAAAAAGTATTCATACCCCTTGAGGTGCAGGCAACCCAAAAACGCACCAGAAATGCACAGGAAACACATCTGAAACATTTTTAGCATGATTTTGATACACTAGGGTGTGGCGGTAAGACACATGCGGTAAATGGGTGCCATTCACGTGTTAACATGCGTTGGGCGGCCCATTCATTGTGAATGTTCTGTCTACAGTGCCTTCAAAAAGTATTCATACCCCTTGAAATTTCCCACATTTTGTCATGTTACAACCAAAAACGTAAATGTATTTTATTGGGATTTTATGTGATCAACACAAAGTGGAAGGAAAATGATAACTGATACAAATAAATATGTGAAAAGTGTTTAGGGGGGGGCATTTGTATTCAGCCCCCTTTACTCTGATACCCCTAACTAAAATCTAGTGGAACCAATTGCCTTCAGAAGTCACCTAATTAGTAAATAGAGTCCACCTGTGTGTCATTTAATCTCAGTATAAATACAGCTGTTCTGTGAAGCCCTCAGAGGTTTGTTAGAGAACCTTAGTGAACACACCAGACAGGTCAGGGATAAAGTTGTGGAGAAATATAAAGCAGGGTTAGGTTATAAAAAAATCTCCCAAGCTTTGACCATCTCACGGAGCTCTGTTCAATCCATCATCGGAAAATGGAAAGAGTATGGCACAACTGCAAACCTACCAAGACATGGCCGTCCACCTAAACTGACCGGCCGGGCAAGGAGAACATTCATCAGAGAAGAGCCAAGAGGTCCATGGTAACTCTGGAGGAGCTGCAGAGATCCACAGCTCAGGTGGGAGAATCTGTCCACAGGACAACTATTAGTCGTGTTCTCCACAAATCTGCCCTTTATGGAAGAGTGACAAGAAGAAAGACATTGGAGAAAGAAAGTCATAAGAAGTCCTGTTTGTAGTTTGTGAGAAGCCATGTGGAGGACACAGCAAACATGTGGAAGAAGGTCCTCTGGTCAAATGCAATGCCAGCTCTGGGCTCTTCCTATAATAAAGCTTTGCTGTATCGCTGTGACAATATACAAAGTAGGAAGAAGAATGATCAGCTGTAATATAGGAGGATATCCAATATGGAAGGATTATATGTAATAATGATCCTGCAGTGCCGGCTCTCATGTCCAATAATGATCCTGCGGTGCCGGCTCTCGTGTCTAATAATGATCCTGCAGTGCCGGCTCTCTTGTCTAATAATGATCCTGCAGTGCCGGCTCTCGTGTCTAATAATGATCCTGCAGTGCCGGCTCTCATGTCTAATAATGATCCTGCAGTTCCGGCTCTCGTGTCTAATAATGATCCTGCAGTGTCGGCTCTCATGTCTAATAATGATCCTGCAGTTCCGGCTCTCATGTCTAATAATGATCCTGCAGTGCCGGCTCTCATGTCTAATAATGATCCTGCAGTTCCGGCTCTCATGTCTAATAATGATCCTGCAGTTCCGGCTCTCATGTCTAATAATGATCTTGCAGTTCCGGCTCTCGTGTTTAATAATGATCTTGCAGTTCCGGCTCTCATGTCTAATAATGATCCTGCAGTGCCGGCTCTCATGTCTAATAATGATCCTGCAGTGCCGGCTCTCGTGTCTAATAATGATCCTGCAGTGCCGGCTCTCATGTCTAATAATGATCCTGCAGTTCCGGCTCTCGTGTCTAATAATGATCCTGCAGTGTCGGCTCTCATGTCTAATAATGATCCTGCAGTGCCGGCTCTCATGTCTAATAATGATCCTGCAGTTCCGGCTCTCATGTCTAATAATGATCCTGCAGTGCCGGCTCTCATGTCTAATAATGATCCTGCAGTGCCGACTCTCGTGTCTAATAATGATCCTGCAGTGCCGGCTCTCATGTCTAATAATGATCCTGCAGTTCCGGCTCTCGTGTCTAATAATGATCCTGCAGTGTCGGCTCTCATGTCTAATAATGATCCTGCAGTGCCGGCTCTCATGTCTAATAATGATCCTGCAGTTCCGGCTCTCATGTCTAATAATGATCCTGCAGTGCCGGCTCTCATGTCTAATAATGATCTTGCAGTGCCGGCTCTCGTGTCTAATAATGATCTTGCAGTTCCGGCTCTCATGTCTAATAATGGTCCTGCAGTGCCAGCTCTCATGTCCAATAATGATCCTGCAGTGCCGGCTCTCATGTCTAATAATGATCCTGCAGTTCCGGCTCTCATGTCTAATAATGATCCTGCAGTGCCGGCTCTCATGTCTAATAATGATCCTGCAGTTCCGGCTCTCATGTCTAATAATGATCCTGCAGTGCCGGCTCTCATGTCTAATAATGATCCTGCAGTTCCGGCTCTGGGCTCTCCCTATACCTATCCCTACCTCCGCCGTGTCTCTGCAGAACAGGGAGAGCGTTTCACGTTTCATTTCCGCCATGTCTGAGCTGAGCTGTCACAGCGACTGTCACTGCACCCCCCCAAGTGATGAGAGCGCCGGCACCCGCTAGATGGATGCGGTCCAACTCATAGAGAGTGCGGCTTCCTACACAACGACTGTCACTACAGAGGGACTGACAACCCCCCATCCCCCGTCTGAGAGCCATTAGTACAGACAGCCTGGCGGATCTATGCTTCTCCTGACAAGTGTGGAATTGCAAACCACTAAATATAGAAAAGTCGCGGTCTGAGGGCGGGAAACCTTTGTAATCTGTTACACAGAACGGGGGAAACGAGGTGTCTTCTCCGAATACTGACACAAAGATCCTCCATAGGATCAGATTCACAGGAACCAATAAGCTGGGGGTCCCTCACAATGCATGGACCCCTCCCTTCCACTGCATGATGTCCAATCAAAATGGTCCCTTATAAATAAATAAATGATTAAAGCCCGTAAAATAAAAGAGCAATAAAACCAGACTCACCGCTGTACTGGGCGTAATATGATTATCTCCTTCAATCATCAGCTCCATCTATTGGCCATAATGAGGTATTTTCCTGAAATTAAAAAAAAGAAATAAAATACTGATTATGGCCACTAGATGGCGATGGCACTGGTGATCATAGAAGATAATTATACTATACACAATAGAGCAAACATTCGTGGTGCCTTGTGAATGCTTAAAGGCTAAGTTCACCTTTGTTCACTTTTTTTTTTGTCTTTCTAAATTCCAGCTCCCCTATGTACTAATATAACATTCATGTACTTCTTTTGCAAAAATAAAACAGCTTTCCATTTATTTTACACACGCCTAACCTCACTGTCTTCATGGATGTTTTAAAACCCTGCTCCATTACTTCTGCCTTACTTCCTGGACAGACTACCTCATGACACAGGAAGGAGTTGACCAACTATGAGGGTGGATGATGCAGGGCGTGTGCTAATGAGGTCAGCTGGTCAACTCCTTCCTGTGTTATGACCTAAAGTCTGTCCAGGAAGTAAGGCAGAAGTAATGGAGAAGTGTTTTTAAACATCCCATGAAGACAATGAGGTAGGCGTGGGTAGATTAAATGGAGAGATGTTTTCTTTTTTGCAAAAGAAGTACATTAATGTTATATTGGTACATAGGGGAGCTGGAATATAGAAAAAAAGGTGAACTTAGCCTTTATGGCATGAGTACAGCAAAAGTTTTAGTCACTGCAGGGACACACTAGTGATGTACAGACTGGAGGGCCGTCTTTATATTGATTGGACCCTGGGCGAACATTTACTTGGGCCCTCACGAATCCACCTATCAACTATGTAAGGGCATTGTGGGGCTCAAGGCGAAGCTGCCTTGGGCCCCACAACAATGACTGGGCCCAGGGCAGCTGCCCCTTTGCCCTGTGTTAAAGACAGCCCTGAGAGACTGGCAGGTGGAACCTCAGCGCACAGCGAGGGATACACCAGGGATGAACGGACCAGTGGAGGATGCAGGCAATGGCAGCACAAGGTCCTTTGTCCTTTGGCACCCAAGTCAAAAAGGCCAGATTGCACACCCCCCTCCCCCCCTAGACATGGACTGTGGGTTACTTCATTAGAATAGGTTGCAGGTCCCGCCCTTTTTGCAAACACCCCCCCCCCCATCCTGCTGAGATACCCAACGCGGTCGCCTTGTCTTCTTCTGCCGATCCCTCAACCCGGCCCTGGACTAGGCACCTGAGAATTCCAGCGCTGTACCTCTGCAGGAGAGACAAGACTTGATTTCTGTGTTTGTGATGACAGATCGGTGCCCTGGAGGTCCCACCTCTGTCATCCATGTGGCCGTGCATTACTCATCTTACATGGATAACTGCTGGGAATGTACTGTAATAAATACATATAGAGCGTCCCTGACACAGCAGATGGGAAAACTGCAGATGAACCTCCCACCTGCCTCCTGGGAAGCCTACATCACCAGGTCATCCCAGCTGCCTCCTGGACTCCTCTGAAGACTACATCACCAGGTCATCCCAGCTTCCTCCTGGACTCCTCCGAAGACTACATCACCAGGTCATCCCAGCTTCCTCCTGGACTCCTCCGAAGACTACATCACCAGGTCATCCCAGCTTCCTCCTGGACTCCTCCGAAGACTACATCACCAGGTCATCCCAGCTTCCTCCTGGACTCCTCCGAAGACTACATCACCAAGTCATCGCAGCTTCCTCCTGGACTCCTCCGAAGACTACATCACCAGGTCATCCCAGCTTCCTCCTGGACTCCTCCGAAGACTACATCACCAGGTCATCCCAGCTTCCTCCTGGACTCCTCCAAAGACTACATCACCAGGTCATCCCAGCTTCCTCCTGGACTCCTCCGAAGACTACATCACCAGGTCATCCCAGCTTCCTCCTGGACTCCTCCAAAGACTACATCACCAGGTCATCCCAGCTTCCTCCTGGACTCCTCCGAAGACTACATCACCAGGTCATCCCAGCTTCCTCCTGGATCCCTCCGAAGACTACATCACCAGGTCATCCCAGCTTCCTCCTGGACCCCTCCGAAGACTACATCACCAGGTCATCCCAGCTTCCTCCTGGACTCCTCCGAAGACTACATCACCAGGTCATCCCAGCTTCCTCCTGGACTCCTCCGAAGACTACATCACCAGGTCATCCCAGCTTCCTCCTGGACTCCTCAGAAGACTACATCACCAGGTCATCCCAGCTGCCTCCTGGACTCCTCAGAAGACTACATCACCAGGTCACCCCAGCTTCCTCCTGGACTCCTCCGAAGACTACATCACCAGGTCATCCCAGCTTCCTCCTGGACCCCTCAGAAGACTACATCACCAGGTCATCCCAGCTTCCTCCTGGACTCCTCTGAAGACTACATCGCCAGGTCATCCCAGCTTCCTCCTGGACTCCTCTGAAGACTACATCACCAGGTCATCCCAGCTTCCTCCTGGACTCCTCAGAAGACTACATCACCAGGTCATCCCAGCTTCCTCCTGGACTCCTCCGAAGACTACATCACCAGGTCATCCCAGCTTCCTCCTGGACTCCTCTGAAGACTACATCACCAGGTCATCCCAGCTTCCTCCTGGACTCCTCCGAAGACTACATCACCAGGTCATCCCAGCTTCCTCCTGGACTCCTCCGAAGACTACATCACCAGGTCATCCCAGCTTCCTCTTGGACTCCTCCGAAGACTACATCACCAGGTCATCCCAGCTTCCTCCTGGAAAGGCTACATCACCAGGTCATCCCAGCTTCCTCCTGGACTCCTCCAAAGACTACATCACCAGGTCATCCCAGCTTCCTCCTGGACCCCTCTGAAGACTACATCACCAGGTCATCCCAGCTTCCTCCTGGACTCCTCCGAAGACTACATCACCAGGTCATCCCAGCTTCCTCCTGGACTCCTCCGAAGACTACATCACCAGGTCATCTCAGCTTCCTCCTGGACCCCTCCGAAGACTACATCACCAGGTCATCCCAGCTTCCTCCTGGACCCCTCTGAAGACTACATCACCAGGTCATCCCAGCTTCCTCCTGGACCCCTCTGAAGACTACATCACCAGGTCATCTCAGCTTCCTCCTGGACTCCTCCGAAGACTACATCACCAGGTCATCCCAGCTTCCTCCTGGACTCCTCAGAAGCCTACATCACCAGGTCATCCCAGCTGCCTCCTGGACTCCTCAGAAGACTACATCACCAGGTCATCCCAGCTTCCTCCTGGACTCCTCTGAAGACTACATCACCAGGTCATCCCAGCTTCCTCCTGGACTCCTCCGAAGACTACATCACCAGGTCATCCCAGCTTCCTCCTGGACTCCTCCGAAGACTACATCACCAGGTCATCCCAGCTTCCTCCTGGACTCCTCCGAAGACTACATCACCAGGTCATCCCAGCTTCCTCCTGGACTCCTCCAAAGACTACATCACCAGGTCATCCCAGCTTCCTCCTGGACTCCTCCGAAGACTACATCACCAGGTCATCCCAGCTTCCTCCTGGACTCCTCCAAAGACTACATCACCAGGTCATCCCAGCTTCCTCCTGGACTCCTCCGAAGACTACATCACCAGGTCATCCCAGCTTCCTCCTGGATCCCTCCGAAGACTACATCACCAGGTCATCCCAGCTTCCTCCTGGACCCCTCCGAAGACTACATCACCAGGTCATCCCAGCTTCCTCCTGGACTCCTCCGAAGACTACATCACCAGGTCATCCCAGCTTCCTCCTGGACTCCTCCGAAGACTACATCACCAGGTCATCCCAGCTTCCTCCTGGACTCCTCAGAAGACTACATCACCAGGTCATCCCAGCTGCCTCCTGGACTCCTCAGAAGACTACATCACCAGGTCACCCCAGCTTCCTCCTGGACTCCTCCGAAGACTACATCACCAGGTCATCCCAGCTTCCTCCTGGACCCCTCAGAAGACTACATCACCAGGTCATCCCAGCTTCCTCCTGGACTCCTCTGAAGACTACATCGCCAGGTCATCCCAGCTTCCTCCTGGACTCCTCTGAAGACTACATCACCAGGTCATCCCAGCTTCCTCCTGGACTCCTCAGAAGACTACATCACCAGGTCATCCCAGCTTCCTCCTGGACTCCTCCGAAGACTACATCACCAGGTCATCCCAGCTTCCTCCTGGACTCCTCTGAAGACTACATCACCAGGTCATCCCAGCTTCCTCCTGGACTCCTCCGAAGACTACATCACCAGGTCATCCCAGCTTCCTCCTGGACTCCTCCGAAGACTACATCACCAGGTCATCCCAGCTTCCTCTTGGACTCCTCCGAAGACTACATCACCAGGTCATCCCAGCTTCCTCCTGGAAAGGCTACATCACCAGGTCATCCCAGCTTCCTCCTGGACTCCTCCAAAGACTACATCACCAGGTCATCCCAGCTTCCTCCTGGACCCCTCTGAAGACTACATCACCAGGTCATCCCAGCTTCCTCCTGGACTCCTCCGAAGACTACATCACCAGGTCATCCCAGCTTCCTCCTGGACTCCTCCGAAGACTACATCACCAGGTCATCTCAGCTTCCTCCTGGACCCCTCCGAAGACTACATCACCAGGTCATCCCAGCTTCCTCCTGGACCCCTCTGAAGACTACATCACCAGGTCATCCCAGCTTCCTCCTGGACCCCTCTGAAGACTACATCACCAGGTCATCTCAGCTTCCTCCTGGACTCCTCCGAAGACTACATCACCAGGTCATCCCAGCTTCCTCCTGGACTCCTCAGAAGCCTACATCACCAGGTCATCCCAGCTGCCTCCTGGACTCCTCAGAAGACTACATCACCAGGTCATCCCAGCTTCCTCCTGGACTCCTCTGAAGACTACATCACCAGGTCATCCCAGCTTCCTCCTGGACTCCTCCGAAGACTACATCACCAGGTCATCCCAGCTTCCTCCTGGACTCCTCCGAAGACTACATCACCAGGTCATCCCAGCTTCCTCTTGGACTCCTCCGAAGACTACATCACCAGGTCATCCCAGCTTCCTCCTGGAAAGGCTACATCACCAGGTCATCCCAGCTTCCTCCTGGACTCCTCCAAAGACTACATCACCAGGTCATCCCAGCTTCCTCCTGGACCCCTCTGAAGACTACATCACCAGGTCATCCCAGCTTCCTCCTGGACTCCTCCGAAGACTACATCACCAGGTCATCCCAGCTTCCTCCTGGACTCCTCCGAAAACTACATCACCAGGTCATCTCAGCTTCCTCCTGGACCCCTCCGAAGACTACATCACCAGGTCATCCCAGCTTCCTCCTGGACCCCTCTGAAGACTACATCACCAGGTCATCCCAGCTTCCTCCTGGACCCCTCTGAAGACTACATCACCAGGTCATCTCAGCTTCCTCCTGGACTCCTCCGAAGACTACATCACCAGGTCATCCCAGCTTCCTCCTGGACTCCTCAGAAGCCTACATCACCAGGTCATCCCAGCTGCCTCCTGGACTCCTCAGAAGACTACATCACCAGGTCATCCCAGCTTCCTCCTGGACTCCTCCGAAGACTACATCACCAGGTCATCCCAGCTTCCTCCTGGACTCCTCTGAAGACTACATCACCAGGTCATCCCAGCTTCCTCCTGGACTCCTCCGAAGACTACATCACCAGGTCATCCCAGCTTCCTCCTGGACTCCTCTGAAGACTACATCACCAGGTCATCCCAGCTTCCTCCTGGACTCCTCAGAAGACTACATCACCAGGTCATCCCAGCTTCCTCCTGGACTCCTCCGAAGACTACATCACCAGGTCATCCCAGCTTCCTCCTGGACTCCTCCGAAGACTACATCACCAGGTCATCCCAGCTTCCTCCTGGACTCCTCCAAAGACTACATCACCAGGTCATCCCAGCTTCCTCCTGGACTCCTCCGAAGACTACATCACCAGGTCATCCCAGCTTCCTCCTGGACTCCTCCGAAGACTACATCACCAGGTCATCCCAGCTTCCTCCTGGACTCCTCCGAAGACTACATCACCAGGTCATCCCAGCTTCCTCCTGGACTCCTCTGAAGACTACATCACCAGGTCATCCCAGCTTCCTCCTGGACTCCTCAGAAGACTACATCACCAGGTCATCCCAGCTTCCTCCTGGACTCCTCTGAAGACTACATCACCAGGTCATCCCAGCTTCCTCCTGGACTCCTCAGAAGACTACATCACCAGGTCATCCCAGCTTCCTCCTGGACTCCTCCGAAGACTACATCACCAGGTCATCCCAGCTTCCTCCTGGAAAGGCTACATCACCAAGTCATCCCGGCTGCCCCCTGGAAAGGCTACATCACCAGGTCATCCCAGCTTCCTCCAGGGAAGGCTACATCACCAGGTCACCCCAGCTTCCTCCAGGGAAGGCTACATCACCAGGTCATCCCAGCTTCCTCCTGGACTCCTCCGAAGACTACATCACCAGGTCATCCCAGCTTCCTCCAGGGAAGGCTACATCACCAGGTCATCCCAGCTTCCTCCTGGACCCCACCGAAGGCTACATCACCAGGTCATCCCAGCTTCCTCCTGGACCCCTCTGAAGACTACATCACCAGGTCACCCCAGCTTCCTCCTGGACCCCTCTGAAGACTACATCACCAGGTCACCCCAGCTTCCTCCTGGACCCCTCTGAAGACTACATCACCAGGTCACCCCAGCTTCCTCCTGGACCCCTCTGAAGACTACATCACCAGGTCATCCCAGCTTCCTCCTGGACTCCTCCGAAGACTACATCACCAGGTCATCCCAGCTTCCTCCTGGACTCCTCCGAAGACTACATCACCAGGTCATCCCAGCTACCTCCTGGACTCCTCAGAAGACTACATCACCAGGTCATCCCAGCTTCCTCCTGGATTCCTCAGAAGACTACATCACCAGGTCATCCCAGCTTCCTCCTGGACTCCTCAGAAGACTACATCACCAGGTCAGCCCAGCTTCCTCCTGGATTCCTCAGAAGACTACATCACCAGGTCAGCCCAGCTTCCTCCTGGATTCCTCAGAAGACTACATCACCAAGTCATCCCGGCTGCCCCCTGGAAAGGCTACATCACCAGGTCACCCCAGCTTCCTCCAGGGAAGGCTACATCACCAGGTCATCCCAGCTGCCTCCTGGGAAGCCTACATCACCAGGTCATCCCATTGAGTGGATGATGATTGGATGATGAGTTGATGATGATTTAATGATGAGTGGATGATGATTGGATGATGAATGGATGATTGGTGGATGATGAGTGGATGATGATGAATGGATGATTGGTGGATGATGAGTGGATGAGGAGTGGATGATGAGTGGATAATGAATGGATGATGTGTGGATGATGATTGGATGATGAATGGATGATGATTGGATGATGATTGGATGATGAGGGGATGATGAATTAATGATGATTGAATGATGAGTGGATGATGATTGAATAATTGGGGAATGATGATTGAATGATGAGTGGATGATGATTGGATGGTGAGTGGATGATGAGTGAATGATGATTGGATGATGAGGGGATGATGAGTGGATGATGTTTGGATAATGATTGGATGATGAGAGAATGATGATTGGATGATGAGGGGATGATGAGTGGATGATGTTTGGATAATGATTGAATGATGAGAGAATGATGAGGGGATGATGAGTGGATGATGAGGGGATGATGATGATTGGATGATGATTGGATGATGAGTGGATGATGAGGGGATGATGATGATTGGATGATGAGTGGATGGTGATTGGATGATGAAGGGATGATGATTGAATGATGAGTGGATGGTGATTGGATGATGAGTGGATGATGAGGGGATGATGATTGGGTGATGAATGGATGATGAGTGGATGATGATTGGATGATCATTGGATGATGATTGGATGATGAGGGGATGATGAGGGGATGATGATTGGATGATGATTGGATGATGAGGGGATGATGATTGGATGATGAGGGGATGATGATTGGATGATGAATGGATGATGATTGTATGATGAGTGGATAATGAGTGGATAATGATTGAATGATGAGTGGATGGTGATTGGATGATGAGGGGATGATGATTGGATGATGAATGGATGATGAGTGGATGATGAGGGGATGATGATTGGATGATGAGGGGATGATGAATGGATGATGAGTGGATGATGAGTGGATGATGATTGGATGATGATTGGATGATGATTGAATGATGATTGGATAATGAGGGGATGATGATTGGATGATGAATGGATGATGAGTGGATGATGAGTGGATAATGATTGAATGATGAGTGGATGGTGATTGGATGATGAGGGGATGATGATTGGATAATGAGGGGATGATGATTGGATGATGAGGGGATGATGATTGGATAATGAGGGGATGATGATTGGATGATGAGGGGATGATGATTGGATGATGATGATTGGATGATGAGTGGATGATGATTGGATAATGAGGGGGTGATGAGGGGATGATGATTGGATGATGATGATTGGATGATGAGTGGATGATGATTGGATAATGAGGGGATGATGATTGGATGATGAGGGGATGATGATTGGATGATGATGATTGGATGATGAGTGGATGATGATTGGATAATGAGGGGGTGATGAGGGGATGATGATTGGATGATGATTGGACGATAAACGGATGATGATTGGACGATAGGGATTATTAGTGAAAAGCCTGAGCAGCGGGTTTATGAATGAGAGGCGCTGTGACGCTGCGAGGTGGATGTGATCTGGAAAAGGTTTAATGCCATTAACACATCCCGCAAGGACACGGGGCGCGGGGGGAGAACACGAAATGTGTTCATTGAATTGCAAGCCGCTGAAATTCTAGATAATCCACTTTGTGATGTTTGAGGGTCATTGTAATCCAACGCTGACTACACTCAGGAGAAAAAAAGAATGTTGTACTTCAGAAAGGTGTCTATTACAGTCTACCAGTCATTAGATGTGGCGGCTGCATTATTCAGCAGGATTTTCCCTTTATTTTCACCTGGTGATCCTGCCAGTAACACACTTCCTGTCCTACAGTGACAACGCAAACTCACTGCACTGCATCATGGAGGAGCAGCGTGGTCACCCTAGCACTGGACTACAGACCCCCCCCATGATATATGAGGTGTATTAGTATGTTGATATCACAGGGCAGCCATTATATGATGTATGAGGGGTATAAAAGTGCCTTGAAAAAGTATTCATACCCCTTGAAATTTCCCACATTTTGTTACAACCAAAAACGTAAATGTATTTTATTGGGACTTTATGTGATAGACCAACACAAAGTGTCACATAATTGTGAAGTGGAAGGAAAATGATAAATGATACAAATAAATATGTGAAAAGTGTGGGGGGGGGGGGGGCATTTGTATTCAGCCCCCTTTACTCTGATACCCCTAACTAAAATCTAGTGGAACCAATTGCCTTCAGAAGTCACCTAATTAGTAAATAGAGTTCACCTGTGTGTCATTTAATCTCAGTATAAATACAGCTGTTCTGTGAAGCCCTCGGAGGTTTGTTAGAGAACCTTAGTGAACAAATAGCATCATGAAGGCCAAGGAACACACCAGACAGGTCAGGGATAAAGTTGTGGAGAAGTATAAAGCAGGGTTAGGTTATAAAAAAATCTCCCAAGCTTTGAACATCTCACGGAGCTCTGTTCAATCCATCATCGGAAAACGGAAAGAGTATGGCACAACTGCAAACCTACCAAGACATGGCCGTCCACCTAAACTGACCGGGCCGGGCAAGAAGAGCATTCATCAGAGAAGAGCCAAGAGGTCCATGGTAACTCTGGAGGAGCTGCAGAGATCCACAGCTCAGGTGGGAGAATCTGTCCACAGGACAACTATTAGTCGTGTTCTCCACAAATCTGCCCTTTATGGAAGAGTGACAAGAAGAAAGACATTGGAGAAAGAAAGTCATAAGAAGTCCTGTTTGTAGTTTGTGAGAAGCCATGTGGAGGACACAGCAAACATGTGGAAGAAGGTGATCTGGTCAGATGAGACCAAAATTCAACTTTATGGCCTAAAAGTAAAACGTTATGTGTGGGGAAAACTAACACTGCACATCACCCTGAACACACCATCCCCACCGTGAAACATGGTGGTGGCAGCATCATGTGGTGGGGATGGTTTTCTTCAGCAGGGACAGGGAAGCTGGTCAGAGTGGATGGGAAGATGGATGGAGACAAATACAGGACAATCTTAGAAGAAAACCTGTTAGAGTCTACAAAAGACTTGAGACCGGGGCGGAGGTTCACCTTCCAGCAGGACAACGACCCGAAACATCCAGCCAGAGCTACAATGGAATGGTTTAGATCAAAGCATATTCATGTGTTAGAATGGCCCAGTCACAGTCCAGACCTAAATCACATTGAGAATCTGTGGCAAGACTTGAAAATTGCTGATCACAGACGCTCTCCATCCAATCTGACAGAGCTTGAGATATTTTACAAAGAAGAATGGGCAGAAATGTCCTCTCTAGATGTGCAAAGCTGGTAGAGACACCCCCAAAAAGACTTGTAGAGAAAGGGGGTTCTACAAAGTACTGACTCCGGGGGGCGCCATACAAATGCCCCCCCACACTTTTCACATATTTATTTGTATCATTTATCATTTTCCTTCCACTTCACAATTATGTGACACTTTGTGTTGGCCTATCACATAAAATCCCAATAAAATACATTTATGTTTTTGGTTTTAACATGAGAAATTGTGGGAAGTTTCAAGGGTATGAATATTCTTTCAAGGCACTGTAGTACATAGATATCACAGGGCGGCCATTATATGATGTATATTGGTACTAGGGTTGCCACTTTTTCTTCAAGCCAAACCTGAACACTTTAGCAGCGCACAACTAATTTTTTTTATTTTTAATATATATATTGGGATTATTATAGACCTGGAATACCTTTGGGCACGCCAAAAAGAATAGTACTGTGGCACACATAGTGCCCTCTCACCCTCATGTCAAACCCAGTTGCGAGACACATTCCTGTCTGAATAATGTGTCCGGGTTTCAGGTGGACTGAAACCCAGACACATGATTCAAAACCTGGACTGTCCAGGTGAATCCCGGACAGGTGGCAACCTCAATTGTAGGGTTGTCACCTCATCCCTTTAAACCCCGAACACATATGAATTACACAGATTCAGAGGCTAATTTAATGCAGATAAGGCACCGGATGAGTTTAATTACCAACTTAATCAGCCACAGAACCTGTGTAATTGTGTTCGGGTTAAAAGGGATGAGGTGGCGACCCTACCTAACTGGTACATTGATATCACAGGGCGGCCATTATACGATGTGTGAGGGGTATATATGAGGTGTATTAGTACATTGATATCACAGGGCGGCCATTATATGATGTGTGAGGGGTATATTGAGGTGTATTAGTACATTGATATCACAGGGTGGCCATTATATGATGTATGAGGGGTATATATATTGAGGTGTATTAGTACATTGATATCACAGTGCGGCCATTATATGATGTATGAGGGGTATATTGAGGTGTATTAGTACATTGATATCAGATATCAATGTACTAATACACCTCAATATACCCCTCACACATCATATAATGGCCGCACTGTGATATCAATGTACTAATACACCTCAATATATATACCCCTCATACATCATATAATGGCCACCCTGTGATATCAATGTACTAATACACCTCAATATACCCCTCACACATCATATAATGGCCGCCCTGTGATATCAGTGTACTAATACACCTCAATATATATACCCCTCATCACAGGGCAGCCATTATATGATGTGTGAGGGGTATATTGAGGTGTATTAGTACGTTGATATCACAGGGCGGCCATTATATGATGTGTGAGGGGTATATATATTGAGGTGTAATAGTACATTCAGTACATTGATATCACAGGGTGGCCATTATATGATGTGTGAGGGGTATATTGAGGTGTATTAGTACATTCAGTATTGATATCACAGGGCGGCCATTATATGATGTGTGAGGGGTATATTGAGGTGTATTAGTACATTCAGTACATTGATATCCCAGGGTGGCCATTATATGAGGTGTGAGGGGTATATTGAGGTGTATTAGTACATTTAGTACATTGATATTACAGGGCAGACATCGCTATCAGTCAGTCTCAGACGGTCTCCTCCATCTCTAGTAAACTAAACGTCTAGATTTCCCGCCTCTTGGTTGCCATGGTCACGCTGCCGGCGTCCTCACGTCAACGTGCCCTTCATTCCAGCGTGAAGCGGTCACATGACCGCAGTAAAGATGGCGCCCGCGGTGAGCAGCTCCTGGCTGTGAGGAGACGTCGGAGAATCCGCCGCCATCCTCTCGGGGCCCGGGACGGCTGCAGTGGGGCCCCGCTCAGCCCGGCTATGACAGACAGGGGCGTGAGCCGACATGCAGAGTGACTGCAAAGAGGAAGTGGGTTTGTTTACATCTGTGTGTTGGGGGCGGGGAGGGAGTTCTGTGTCCTCTGCAATCCGATTCTCACCCCATCTCCTCTCTCTTATTCCTCTGCAGACTTTCCTGAGGGTGAGAGCCAACCGACAGACCCGGCTGAATGGTGAGTGATAATATCATAGAGATCACAGGACCCGGCCTGATATCACCCGGGGCAACCAGTCAGATCACAGGACCCGGCCTGATATCACCCGGGGCAACCAGTCAGATCACAGGACCCGGCCTGATATCACCCGGGGCAACCAGTCAGATCACAGGACCCGGCCTGATATCACCCGGGGCAACCAATCAGATCACAGGACTCGGCCTGATATCACCCAGGGCAACCAGTCAGATCACAGGACCCGCCTGATATCACCTGGGGCAACCAATCAGATCACAGGACCCACCTGATATAACCCGGGGCAACCAGTCAGGTGACAGGACCCGCCTGATATCACCCGGGGCAACCAATCAGATCACAGGACCCACCTGATATAACCCGGGGCAACCAGTCAGGTGACAGGACCCGCCTGATATCACCCGGGGCAACCAATCAGATCACAGGACCTGCCTGATATCACCCGGGGCAACCAGTCAGGTGACAGGACCCGCCTGATATCACCCGGGGCAACCAGTCAGGTGACAGGACCCGCCTGATATCACCCGGGGCAACCAGTCAGGTGACAGGACCCGCCTGATATCACCCGGGGCAACCAGTCAGGTGACAGGACCCGCCTGATATCACCCGGGGCAACCAGTCAGGTGACAGGACCCGCCTGATATCACCCGGGGCAACCAGTCAGGTGACAGGACCCGCCTGATATCACCCGGGGCAACCAGTCAGGTGACAGGACCCACCTGATATCACCCGGGGCAACCAATCAGATCACAGGACCCACCTGATATCACCCGGGGCAACCAATCAGATCACAGGACCCGCCTGATATCACCCGGGGCAACCAATCAGATCACAGGACCCGCCTGATATCACCCGGGGCAACCAGTCAGGTGACAGGACCCGCCTGATATCACCCGGGGCAACCAATCAGATCACAGGACCCGCTTGATATCACCCGGGGCAACCAGTCAGGTGACAGGACCCGGCCTGATATCACCCGGGGCAACCAATCAGATCACAGGACTCGGCCTGATATCACCCGGGGCAACCAGTCAGATCACAGGACCCGCCTGATATCACCCGGGGCAACCAGTCAGATCACAGGACCTGGCCTGATATCACCCGGGGCAACCAATCAGATCACAGGACTCGGCCTGATATCACCCAGGGCAACCAGTCAGATCACAGGACCCGCCTGATATCACCTGGGGCAACCAATCAGATCACAGGACCCACCTGATATAACCCGGGGCAACCAGTCAGGTGACAGGACCCGCCTGATATCACCCGGGGCAACCAATCAGATCACAGGACCCACCTGATATCACCCGGGGCAACCAATCAGATCACAGGACCCACCTGATATCACCCGGGGCAACCAATCAGATCACAGGACCCGCCTGATATCACCCGGGGCAACCAGTCAGGTGACAGGACCCGCCTGATATCACCCGGGGCAACCAGTCAGGTGACAGGACCCGCCTGATATCACCCGGGGCAACCAGTCAGGTGACAGGACCCACCTGATATCACCCGGGGCAACCAATCAGATCACAGGACCCACCTGATATCACCCGGGGCAACCAATCAGATCACAGGACCCGCCTGATATCACCCGGGGCAACCAATCAGATCACAGGACCCGCTTGATATCACCCGGGGCAACCAATCAGATCACAGGACCCGCCTGATATCACCCGGGGCAACCAGTCAGGTGACAGGACCCGCCTGATATCACCCGGGGCAACCAATCAGATCACAGGACCCGCCTGATATCACCCGGGGCAACCAGTCAGGTGACAGGACCCGGCCTGATATCACCCGGGGCAACCAATCAGATCACAGGACTCGGCCTGATATCACCCGGGGCAACCAGTCAGATCACAGGACCCGCCTGATATCACCCGGGGCAACCAATCAGATCACAGGACCCACCTGATATCACCCGGGGCAACCAATCAGATCACAGGACCCGCTTGATATCACCCGGGGCAACCAGTCAGGTGACAGGACCCGCCTGATATCACCCGGGGTAACCAGTCAGATCACAGGACCCGCCTGATATCACCCGGGCAACCAGTCAGGTGACAGGACCCGGCCTGATATCACCCGGGGCAACCAGTCAGGTGACAGGACCCGGCCTGATATCACCCGGGGCAACCAATCAGGTGACAGGACCCACCTGATATCACCCGGGGCAACCAGTCAGGTGACAGGACCGGCCTGATATCACCTGGGGCAACCAATCGGATCACAGGACCCGCCTGATATCACCCGGGGCAACCAATCAGATCACAGGACCTGTCTGATATCACCCGGGGCAACCAGTCAGGTGACGGGACCGGCCTGATATCACCCGGGGCAGCCAGTCAGGTGACGGGACCGGCCTGATATCATCCGGGGCAGCCAGTCAGGTGACGGGACCCGGCCTGATATCACCCGGGGCAACCAGTCAGGTGAAGGGACCCGGCCTGATATCACCCGTGGCAACCAGTCAGGTGACAGGACCCGGCCTAATATCACCCGGGGCAACCAGTCAGGTCCCGGCCTAATATCACCCGGGGCAACCAATCAGGTGACAGGACCCGGCCTGATATCACCCGGGGCAACCAATCAGATCACAGGACTCGGCCTGATATCACCCGGGGCAACCAGTCAGGTGACAGGACCCGGCCTGACATCACCCGGGGCAACCAGTCAGGTGACAGGACCCGGCCTGACATCACCCGGGGCAACCAGTCAGGTGACAGGACCCGGCCTGACATCACCCGGGGCAACCAGTCAGGTGACAGGACCCGGCCTGACATCACCCGGGGCAACCAGTCAGGTGACAGGACCCGGCCTGATATCACCCGGGGCAACCAGTCAGGTGACAGGACCCGGCCTGATATCACCCGGGGCAACCAGTCAGGTGACAGGACCCGGCCTGATATCACCCGGGGCAACCAGTCAGGTGACAGGACCCGGCCTGATATCACCCGGGGCAACCAATCAGATCACAGGACCGGCCTGATATCACCTGGGGCAACCAATCAGGTGACAGGACCCATAGATTCCATCCATTCCTGTAACATTGTTGCACACGGTCAGTGTAAACATTTCACATGAGAGAATAGATCGTCTTCCCACCCACTGACAACCAATCCCTGGGCTCTAACGTTCTCTGGTTGCTGGTTAGCTTTCCAGGTGCGCTGAGCCTTGTAGTCCTACATTGCTCTGCACTCTGTATATATGATGACTGGGAAGGGAGAGCACTGCCAGCACCTCGGTCCGGGCCGCTGACACTCTGGTGGAGCGCGCTAAACTTTGCCGCTGCTAAGAGCTAAAAGAAAAAGAGTCCCCCCCCCTTCTCATCCGATGTCATCACTAAGCCCTACTGCTGACACATTCCAACTGCACAGTGATTACAGAACTGTGTATAGGATGGGGGAGGAGCTCAGGGGGGTGCAGATCCTTAGTATGAGCCCACCTGACCTATCGCACCGCCAGGAAGGTGTCCCTCCACACAGCCAATCGGGTGTTCCCCGCCACACACGTATAAGTGGGAAATGTCTCAGTCACCTATGATTGGCTTTGTATAGAGACGGCTCAGGTGGGAAATGTCTCAGTCACCTGTGATTGGCTTTGTATAGAGACGGCTCAGGTGGGAAATGTCTCAGTCACCTATGATTGGCTGTGTATAGAGACGGCTCAGGTGGGAAATGTCTCAGTCACCTATGATTGGCTTTGTATAGAGACGGCTCAGGTGGGAAATGTCTCAGTCACCTATGATTGGCTTTGTATAGAGACGGCTCAGGTGGGAAATGTCTCAGTCACCTATGATTGGCTGTGTATAGAGACGGCTCAGGTGGGAAATGTCTCAGTCACCTATGATTGGCTGTGCATAGAGACGGCTCAGGTGGGAAATGTCTCAGTCACCTATGATTGGCTTTGTATAGAGACGGCTCAGGTGGGAAATGTCTCAGTCACCTATGATTGGCTGTGTATAGAGACGGCTCAGGTGGGAAATGTCTCAGTCACCTATGATTGGCTGTGCATAGAGACGGCTCAGGTGGGAAATGTCTCAGTCACCTATGATTGGCTTTGTATAGAGACGGCTCAGGTGGGAAATGTCTCAGTCACCTATGATTGGCTTTGTATAGAGACGGCTCAGGTGGGAAATGTCTCAGTCACCTATGATTGGCTGTGTATAGAGACGGCTCAGGTGGGAAATGTCTCAGTCACCTATGATTGGCTGTGCATAGAGACGGCTCAGGTGGGAAATGTCTCAGTCACCTATGATTGGCTTTGTATAGAGACGGCTCAGGTGGGAAATGTCTCAGTCACCTATGATTGGCTGTGTATAGAGACTGCTCAGGTGGGAAATGTCTCAGTCACCTATGATTGGCTGTGTATAGAGACGGCTCAGGTGGGAAATGTCTCAGTCACCTATGATTGGCTTTGTATAGAGACGGCTCAGGTGGGAAATGTCTCAGTCACCTATGATTGGCTGTGTATAGAGACGGCTCAGGTGGGAAATGTCTCAGTCACCTGTGATTGGCTGTGCATAGAGACGGCTCAGGTGGGAAATGTCTCAGTCACCTATGATTGGCTGTGCATAGAGACGGCTCAGGTGGGAAATGTCTCAGTCACCTATGATTGGATGTGTATAGAGACGGCTCAGGTGGGAAATGTCTCAGTCACCTGTGATTGGCTGTGCATAGAGACGGCTCAGGTGGGAAATGTCTCAGTCACCTGTGATTGGCTGTGTATAGAGACGGCTCAGGTGGGAAATGTCTCAGTCACCTATGATTGGCTGTGTATAGAGACGGCTCAGGTGGGAAATGTCTCAGTCACCTATGATTGGCTGTGTATAGAGACGGCTCAGGTGGGAAATGTCTCAGTCACCTATGATTGGCTGTGTATAGAGACGGCTCAGGTGGGTTCATACTGGGATCCAAACATACCTGGGCTCCTCCCCTATAGATCAGAGATACTCTAATACAGAGAGCACCGTGTGCTGTGTACATGGGACCGTGTGCTGTGTACATGGGACCGTGTGCTGTGTACATAGGATGATGGTGTGTTATGCTGTCCTAATACAGATATATGATTATATTATTAGGCAGCTATAAAGAAGTGTTACATTTTATATAATGTCTTTGTATTGCCATATAATCTATTTTTATATTAGAATAAGATGTGTGGTGTATACTGTATATAGAAGGGAGGCGTGTCGTATTCTGGAACCCAGAGCTCTGCCTGATGTATTTTTTGGTTTTTTTGTGTATGTTACATAATGTTTTATTAAAAGACCAAACTTTTTTTTTTTTTTTTGGATGGAATAGAGAAGGATTAGAACCTCTCTCAGGTTTCTATTGCTGTGCCTCGGGAGCTGCATCTCTGCTCTCTCTCATCGGCTCAGAGGCAGCCATTGGCTCCTGCTGCTGTCTGTCACAACCAGTGAGGAGGGAGGGGGCGGGACTGAGCCCACACAAGTGCACCCATAGCCAAGAGGTTTGCTCTGGGGGTACTCGGCAGCGAGGAGGAGGCAGGAGCTCTGGAGGGGGACCCCAGAAGAGGAGGGTTGAGAATGTTCTGTGCAAAACTATTTAGAGCTGCACAATTAATCGTGAAAGAGATCGTATCGAGATCACGATTTTTATTGCAGAGTTTGCCAATTCTTTCATATAACAAGTGGAGAGACTTATCTGCTCACTCAGCTGTCAAAAGAAAACATCCGGGCAGTCTGCCAAGTTTTTAACATGAAACATTGTAACTAACTCTTCCTTCTTAGATCAAAGGGAGAAGCTTCTGTGTGTAAAGAAAAAATCCAGGCAGTCTGCCAAGTTTTTAACAGCATGTAAATACAGGAACCAAGTTTAACCACTTAAAGTCTTAATCTTTTTCTGACACTTAAAATCAATATTTTTTGCTAGAAAATTACTTGGAACCCCAAACATTATATATATATTAGCAGAGACCCTAGGGAATAAAATGGCAATTGCTGCAATATTTTATGTCACACGGTATTTGCCCAGCCGTCTTTCAAATGCAATTTTTTGGGAAAAAATACACTTCAATGAAAAAAAAAAACAGTAAAGTTAGCCCAATTTTTTTTTGTTTTAATGTGAAAGATGATGTTACGCCACGAGAATCGTGATCTCTTCTAAGAAAAAAAAATCGTCATTCTCATTTTAGCCAGAATTGTGCAGCTCTAAAACCTTTACAGAGCAGTACGTGTAACATGTTTGTTATTTTAAAAACACATTTATTTCCCCTTTTTATAATCACTTTAAAGCGGAACTACACTTCACCCATTCTTAATTTTCAAAGCAAACCCCACATCCCTCCATCCCTCCATCCATTCATCCATCCATCCATCCATGTCTCCATCCCTCCATCCATCCATTCATCCCTCCATCCATGTCTCCATCCATCCCTCCATCCATCCATGTCTCCATCCATCCATGTCTCCATCCATTCATCCCTCCATCCATCCATTCATCCCTCCATCCATGTCTCCATCCATCCCTCCATCCATCCATCCATGTCTCCATCCTTGCTCTCTTCCATCCTTCCTCTCTCTCTTTCCCATCCATCCATGATTGAGAAATCACTTTGGAAAGCGGAGTTCCACACAAAAATGGAACTTCCGCTTTTTGGAACCCTCCCCCCCTCCGGTGTCACATTTGGCACCTTTCAGGGGGGAGGGGGGTGCAGATACCTGTCTAAGACAGGTATTTGCACCCACTTCCGGCATAGACTCACATGGGAGTCTATGCCACTTCCCGTCCCCACCGCGCTGTCTGCTGGGAACACACAGCTCCCAGCAGAGAGCGGGGACCACTTACGATGCGCCTAGCGCGACTCGCGCAATGGCAGTAGGGAACCGGGAAGTGAAGCCGCATCGCTTCACTTCCTGATTCCCTCACCTAGGATGGCGGCGGCAGATGCTGAGAACCGAGCGGGTTCTCGGCGTCCCCTGCCGACATCGCTGGACCCTGGACAGGTAAGTGGCCATTTATTAAAAGTCAGCAGCTGCAGTATTTGTAGCTGCTGGCTTTTAATTTTTTTTTTTTTTGGCGGTTTAGGTGGACCCCCGCTTTAAGTGCAGATGATTCATGTAGCATTTACTTCCTGGAATCCATCTGACCTTACCTTAGGCATACAAGCAGAAGAGGGAGTGCCCCTCCTCCTGAAGACTCCTGGGATGTTTGATGTAATTTGCCTAGGCATGGAAACCGGGAAGTAACTGAAGGATTGTAAAAAAAAAATTAAAGTTTAAAACAAGTAAATATGATCTTCCTTCCTATCTGTTTACTAATACTAGCAGCATAAGGATCAAAAATAGTCATTGTTGATTAAAGTTATTGTAAAGTCTTGTTGTTTGTTACTTTTATGAAAAACAAAAACACCTGCTCCGTAATGGATTTGCACAGAGCAGCCCAGATCCTCCTCTTTTCGGAGCTCCTGGCCCCTCCCTCCTGTTCAGTGCCCCCCATAGCAAGCTGCTAGCTGTGGGGGCACCTGAGCCAAGCCCCAGCTCCATGTGTCCATTCAGACACGGAGCCCTGGTTCGGCCCCGCCCCTCTCTCTCTCCTGATTGGCTAACTGATTTTGACAGCAATGGGGGCCAATGTTGCCGCTGCTGTGTCTCAGCCAATCAGGAGGAGAGTCCTGGACGGCCGAGTCACTTGTGGCCATTGTTGAATAGAGAGAGATGGGGCTCAGGTAAGTATTGGGGGGGCTGAAGGGGGGGGGGGGGCGACTGCACACAGAAGGCTTTTTATCTTAATGCATAGAAATCCCCTTCAGGCCTTTTACAACTCCCTTTTTAAGAGTGTAAAATTCTGCTTTAGGTGGTCTGTCTGTCTGTCCCCATTGGGACAAGATTTTCCTCACTTACTTATTGAGAGAAGAAAAGGATGCTGCACACCCCGAGTGATATCAAAAAAAGGGAGATGTCCCCCATGTGGGGTTTTCTAGGCAGCAGATGGGTAAAAAGATGATAACATATGATTTAAAATTAATTAGACTTTATTAATGGCATGATCTCAAAAGATGACAGTGACCGTTAGGATGTTGTCTGCCTAGAAAACCCCACATGGGGGTCCCTTTTTAAGATTTTCCTCACTTCCTGTCTGACACGAACGCCAACAAAACACTACATGGTGATGGGTTAGAATCTCTGTCAGGTTATTATTCTGTCCCAGTGATAACTATTCTTATTGAGTGTTGGGCTGTCACAGGAAGCGAGGTAAAATCTGTCTAATGGGGTCACAGCAATAAAACGTAAAATCCACCCGAAACTAAAATAAGGAAGAATAAAAGGTTTAGTCGGAGGTGGAGCCATAAAGTGCCATGTGGTTTGCTCCATGCAAGTCTCATGGAAACCGGTGTGAATGATCCCCAAGGAGGACGGAAAAGTGACTTCTGTCATGTCTGCTCTCATTCTCCGAAGCTGGAAGAATATTCCTTGCTGACTTCATAGTGCCGCCGTTCAGCGTTGGCTTCCCACCGCTAGGGGGGGGGGGGGGGAATCAGTTCTTTTTTCCTAATGGATATCCAGCTGTCACATGACCCGGCTCTCTCCCAGCCTGTCTGCAGGGAAACATCAGCAGGAGGAGCTTCTAGTCCTCTGCTGCTGGTCACATGTTCAACATAACAAAAAGCCTTTGGAGTACAGAGTAAAAATAAATAATCTGTTTTAAAGGGGTTGTAAACTCTCATGTGTTTTCACCTTAAAGAGGAAGTAAAGGCAGGAAAAAAAAAAACACACCCTGTAAGGCAAAGGCATAATGAGCTAGTATGCATAGCATACTAGCTCATTATGAATAACTTACCCGAGATGGAAGCCCCCGAAGCAACCCTCGTTCTTCTCCTTCATCGCCGCCATCTATCCCGGAGTGACTTCCGGGTATCGCGGCTCCGGCGTTGTCACTGGCCGGAGCCGCGATGATGTCACTCCCGCGCATGCGCGAGGGAGCTGCCACTAACGGCATGATAGCCGTTAGTAGCGGCATGCTCAGTGTGCCTGCGCACCGCTGTCTACGGCGCATGCGCGGTAGTAATCGGTGCCAGTCTTTTGCAAATATCTCCTAAACCGTGTAGGTTTGGAAGATATTTGTTGCACCTACAGGTAAGCCTTAATCTAGACTTACCTGTAGGTGAAAGTGGTCCCAGAGGGTTTACAACGACTTTTAATGCATCATGCTATGCATTAAGGAGACGTGCCCCCCCCCCCCCCCCAACCCCCCGTTTTACTTACCTGAGCCCCGTAATTCCCACGCCGAGACGTGCGGTCCCGGCTCTTGATTGGATAGATTGATAGCAACGCAGTCATTGGCTCTCACTGCCGTCAGTCAAATCCAATGACGCTGGGGGGTGTGGCTGAGTCCGGCATTCGTTTCTATGGACTCAAATGCTGGATCGGGAGCGTGCCTACAAGGTAACCCCCCTCGGGAGAGCGCTTCTCTAGGGGGTTATCTGAAGTGAAGAGGAGCCGCGAGAGCTGCTGAGGGACCCCAGAAGTCGAGGATCGGGGCCACTCTGTGCAAAACTAGCTACACAGTGGAGGTAAGTATTACATGTTTGTTATTTAAAAAAAAAAAAAACAAGCCTTTACAATCACTTTAAATCGTCATACAAATATATATTTGAAATCAAATCTTTATTATATTTTGGCAACAACATTGTGTGGGCTGATTTCTGCCAGTCACAGGCTGTGTCCCACCCCTCCCCCCCCCCCCCAGCCTGTCTTACAATAAGAGGGAGGTGAAGCCTCCATTAATCTACATGTATTATTCCGCCCCTCATTGTGTTTAGCTGGTTAGTGGGCATGGAGGAGGGAGGGAGGGAGTGGGCTGTCATTGTGTATACGCCCCACATGTGTGACTCTATAGTCACATGGGCTGCTCAGATGTGATGGGAGGAAATGCTCAGCATAGAAACTCCACTGAAAACTGAGCATGTGCAGAGCTGACACCACAGCTGCAAATCCCCAACTGCAGAGGGGACATGGACAGGAGGGGGAGTTGGAGATCAACCAGGATTTTTGCAGAATACAGAAAAGGAATCTCATAGCGATGATGAGTATGACCAGCATGGAATACACCATTTATTCTTCGTTTTTTATCATGTGTGTTTAGTGACGGTTTAAAGCGGTTCTGCACAGGTGAGACGCTTAGCCTCGGGTGAGATCTACCTGAACTTGAACCCCCATATACACTATTGGATTTTCTGCAGATTTTTGTCTTCAGATTTACCAAAACCATGTAGTGCAGGGATATGCAACTAGGGGACCTCCAGCTGTTGTAGAACTACAAGTACCAGGAGGCATAGCAAGACTCTGACAGCCACAAGCATGACACCCAGAGGCAGAGGCATGATGGGACTTGTAGTTTTGCAACAGCTGGAGGTCCGCTAATTGCATATCCCTGATGTAGTACAAGGACCTGCCTGATTGCATACAGATTGAAACGCTTAAGGTTTGACCTCATATTATAAGGTTTTAGTAAATTTAAATACAAAAATCTGCAGAAAATCTAATGGTGTTTATGGGGCTTTAGAGGCGTCTTCTGATGTCAGGCTTGTTCTATAGACAGAGTGGGTCCTACCAGTTGTACAGAAGTAGCAGAGATTGGAGTGGGGAGCCCCTCACTGGTCAGCGGAGGGAGGACAGGCCGGCTAGTTTATTGGAACTTCTTACTGGCGGATACACAGCTGTGTGACGGTGAATGTCTGCTAACCCGTCTACACTTAACGAGGCCCAATAACCGCTCACCAGCACTCCTAAAACTTTCTTGCTGGTCTGGGTGCCCTCAGGCACTGCAGCTGTAGAGGAACTGCAGCTCCAGCCATGGAGAGTATGGTGGGAATTCTAATTTTAACATTGGAGCTGCGTTTCTCCAAGTGCATTTTTCTGATGGCGGAAACCGGTGACTGTGCAGCCCTGGAGTCACCCTCCACCCGGCACTGTGCGGCCCACCCTCCGCCCGGCACTGCGCGGCCCACCCTCCGCCCAGCACTGCGCGGCCCACCCTCCGCCCGGCACTGCGCGGCCCTGGAGTCACCCTCCACCCCGGCACTGTGCGGCCCACCCTCCGCCCGGCACTGTGCGGCCCACCCTCCGCCCGGCACTGTGCGGCCCACCCTCCGCCCGGCACTGTGCGGCCCTGGAGTCACCCTCCGCCCCGGCACTGCGCGGCCCACCCTCCGCCCCGGCACTGCGCGGCCCACCCTGATCATGAAAGGGAGCTTCAGAGCTGTGCTGACAATGGCGGAGCCTGACGCCTCCCCGCTGTCCTGTGCATGCTCTGACATCTCCTCTACAGAATAACAATACATTTTACATATACAAGTACAAAACAAATACTGTTACAACAAAGGTCTGCACAGCCGCACTACTGAAAGACCACCTGTGGTGAAAAAAAGTTACAAAAACCCGCTAATGCGTTTCACACGAAGCTATCGCTTACTCATGGCAACATACAAAAACAACCTGTTAATGCTGCCAGCAATCTTGTGAGCAGAGAAGAGTGCAGAGCACAGGAAGTTATCTGTTACATTGTACCAAGTTATCGCTGAGAACTACAGAAAGATGAGGAGAGGAAGTCTTCTGTAGTTCTGTCCTGCCCTGATAAAGAATGGCGAGTGAGCGTTGTCACCCTGGGACATCAGGTGTAAAAAAAAAAAAAGTTGACTTGATGGACCACTTGGTGGTCTTATCTTTCTGCCGTCATTTTTCTATGTTTCTCCATCTTCCCCTGAGCCAACTAAGAGGGTAACTTCCTTTCACTTCCTGTTGTCATCTCAGAGGGACACAGATGGCAAAAAACCATATAAAGTAAAAAAGTGTGTGTAAAATATGTATGTAGTTATTTATTATTATTATTTATTTATTTATTTTTATTTTTTTTTGAGAAGAATCCCAGGTATGGATATGTTTACATTGGTCCAACGTGGCCGAAAATATATACCATACCTGTGAGATCCCTGTAGAAGCTGGAAATCCCTGTATAGACATCGCTACTACACCCCTGCTACAGTAATCTCCACTGTCTTCTGGGACCTGTGTTGAGCAGCCAGTCTAGGTATCGGTGTGTGTGTATATGTGTATGTATGTGTGTGTGTGTATATATATATATATATATATATATATATATATATATATATATATATATATATATATAATATCTCAGTAATAGATGGTGACAGGTCCTCTTTATGGAGAGATCTGGGGTCTTTAAGACCCCAAACCCCTCCTCTGCACTTGAAAGTCTTCAAAAGTCAAGATCGATGTTTTTGAATACTTCGTTTTTTAAAACTGGCGGCTTTAGGATGCCAGCAATCCGGAAGTGATGTTATGATGTCGCTTCCGGGTTACTAGATCCAGATCGGCTTTGTTTGAGTCTTTGGCCAGCGGGCAGACGTGCCGGCTGGTCACATGGGCCTCCCAATGGGGTGGTGGAGGGGGGGGGGGCGCGTACCTCCCGCTGCTTGTAATAGCCGAGCGCCTGCTGAGCCGTGTCAGTTGTTCTTAAAAGAAAGCTGACTGCTCTGAGGAACGGTTTTGGGGCGAAGCCTGCAGATACATCACCCCGGTACAACCCCTTGAAGCAATATCCGCTAAGTTTGTTAACGATACTTCAAAAAAAGTGAATATCGGCCGCAGAGATAATCAGTCGACCCCCTAAGCCAGTCTGATGCATTGTGAACACAGGAGGTCGGCCCCTCGGCACAGTGCCATTAAAGGGGTTGTAAAGGCAGAAGGTACATTCTATACATTAAGATAAAAACCTTCTGTGTGCAGCAGCCCCCCCCCCCCCCCCCAATACTTACTTGAGCTCCGTCCAGATCCAGCGATGTTGCACGAGAGATTTGGCTGCCGAAAAAAATGAAAAAAACTATTAGGCTTTAATATCACTTTAAGAGGTTGCTTTGCATTGTCTGAGTGTCATCGATCCGTATCCCTTAGAAGATACTTTTAATTATTTTATTTATTTATTTATTTTCCTTTTTTCACAGCCTTTTGAACGAATCGCTGTGTAGATTTTGTATTAAGCCCAATTTTAGCAGCCCCCATGTTATACGTGTCTCCTCTCTACCCCCCCCCCCCCCCCCCCCCCCCCTGGTTTTACACATGTTTGTCTGTCTTCTTCTCTTCCTGTGTGTAGAAAGCATGTTTTATGACATTGAATAATCCATAGCTGCCACTGCGATAAAATCCTCTGACCTTTTCTGGCGGGTGGTAATTGCATGTCCCGGCTGGTAGTACGGGGGGGGGGGGGGGGGGGCTCACACCTGAACTCTCACATTAATGATGTGACTGACCTTTTTTTAGTGTAATGTTCACATTATGAGCGCTCAGCTTTTCACCTGCAGGCAGAAGGTTTGAATAATAACAAAAGATCGCATTAAGTAGACTTTTTCTTCCCCGCCGCCACTTTTTTCTTTTTTGCCGCGGATGAATTACATTATCTTTTCCCGACCGGCGCTATTACCATTCCTCGTTTCTTCACTTTTGATTAGTTGGGGAAGGTGGGAAACGCGGGCCGATCCGCCGACAGTAGATCAAGACTGAGGGATTAGTGAGCTAATTAGAAATGATTGCGCCCATCGTTATTAATTAGCCATCGCCCGGTCTCACTCGCCTGTTCTTTTAAGCAATTCCCCTCGCAGGATGGCTGTGCGGTCACCCCGCGCCCCCGGGAACATCCTCTCCTTCTTTTTCTTTTTGATTGGATGTGAAAGTGACTTTCCAGGAAGGTTGTATAAATCTTTGCCGGATTTGAGAACTTTCCTCTCCGGAGATGAGTGTGATGATTCGGTCGTAGAGAGACTCGGCTTTGCAGTACATGGGACCGATTCTTGAATCTTTTTTTTTTTTTTTTCCTCTCTTTACCAAACAATTGATTAGGAGTGTCATGCAGCTCAGTAACCTGCTAGATAAACTCCCCCCCCCCCCCCCCCCAAGCATCAAATTCAAATTCAGAGCTCCAGTCCGTAAAATGCTCTTCTAGCAGAGGTCCAAATTGTGTCTTTTATATGATGACTCGGATCCTTCCCATCGCAACCCCCCCCCCCCCCCTTATTTACCTCTCTGTGGCTGGGGGACGTGCTAAATCGCACGCGTTCCCGACCCACAGAGAAATGTGCTACACTTTAGCAGACGCATGGGGGTGCCATTAATTGTTAATGGTACCCTCACAGATCAGCACCTATGGCACGTTTTCACTTTCACCATGCAGCTTGATGCGATTTAAAGAGAGGAAAAAAAGGGGGTTGTGACTTTCCCCTGCATTTCTAAAGGGTATGGCAGCTCTGTTCACACCAGTCACTCCCCTTCACATCAAAATTCCCCCCCCCCCCTTTCACATTAGTGTAATCACACCCCCCCCCCCCCCTCTTTTTTACAATACTCTCCTCACAGCCCCCCCCCCTTTTCACATTACTGTCCTCAGCCAACCCCGCCTTTTTCACGTTACAGTCCTCAACCACCCCCTTTTACTTTACTGTCCTCAATGCCGCCCCCCCACCCTTTCACATTACTGTCCTCAGTCACACACACCCCTCTCACTTTACTGACCTCAATTCCCCCTTCCACTACTGTCCTCAGGCCTGCCCCCTTTTCACATTACAGGCCCCCTGTCCCATTACTGGCCACAGGCCCCACCCCTTTTACATTACTGGCCGCAGGCCCACCCCCTTTTACATTACTGTTCGCAGGCCACCCCCCACCTTTTCACATTACTGTCCTCACCCCCACCCTTACATTACTGTACTAATATGGCCAGCCTAAGAGTTTGCATGTATCAAATGTTCTATTCTCCATATTATGAAATCTCAGCAGGGAAGGTGGGAACCCCCCCCCCAAATTATAAACACAGCAGGTGACTTTTCTGGAAAATAAAGCTGATATGTCCTCTATGAGTCCTCAAAAATTAAAAAGTGTATTTGGGTGGATAGACCCTTTTTAAGGTGATAATTTTATTCTGTCCTAAAATCCTGGTGTAAAGATTTGCCTGTGCGCTCCATTGATTTTGTATCAGTTTGTGAAAGTGAGACCTTTGTTTATTATAATAGGGGTGGTGACATTTAACGTGTTTATTTATTTTTCTCTTCTTTCTTTTTTTTTCTGCATCCACCAGCCCGGATTGGGAAGATGAAAACGGCGAAAGCAAGATGAGGGACAGGTATGTCCGCTCTGCAGTCGGCCGTTGTCTGGATCGGAGGAGGAGATGAGTAGACATGTGGAACTGTGTCTGGCTAAGGTAGAGGAACCGGGAGGTGATTCTGGTCGCCCGCTATCTTCTGTCACTTCCCTGTCTATCACCTCTGCTGCCTAACACTGGACTCCTGTAGACTGTTAGCTCTGCTGCCTAACACTGGACTCCTGTAGACTGTTAGCTCTGCTGCCTAACACTGGACTCCTGTAGACTGTTAGCCTCTGCTGCCTAACACTGGACTCCTGTAGACTGTTAGCTCTCTTGCCTAACACTGGACTCCTGTTGACTGTTAGCTCTGCTGCCTAACACTGGACTCCTGTAGACTGTTAGCTCTCTTGCCTAACACTGGACTCCTGTTGACTGTTAGCTCTGCTGCCTAACACTGGACTCCTGTTGACTGTTAGCTCTGCTGCCTAACACTGGACTCCTGTAGACTGTTGGCTCTCTTGCCTAACACTGGACACCTGTAGACTGTTAGCTCTGGTGCCTAACACGGGACACCTGTAGACTGTTAGCTCTGGTGCCTAACACGGGACACCTGTAGACTGTTACCTCTGGTGCCTAACACGGGACACCTGTAGACTGTTGGCTCTGGTGCCTAACACGGGACACCTGTAGACTGTTAGCTCTGGTGCCTAACACGGGACACCTGTAGACTGTTAGCTCTGGTGCCTAACACGGGACACCTGTAGACTGTTGGCTCTGGTGCTTCACACTGGACTTCTGTAGACTGTTAGCTCTGCTGCACTCCTCTAACCTGTTACTGACCTCCCTTGTTGGCCCCATACCAGTCCATTGAATTCAGTGTTCTGCAAATGGAATTTTGACCAAGAAGGACTTAGTATGATGCTACGGAGTGACCATTTTTGTTCCTAAATCGGCCTCTAGTGTCCAGCCTCTTCTGTCCCTATAACTCTGCCTCTAGTGTCTGGCCTCTTCTGTCCTTATAACTCAGCCTTTAGTGTCCAGCCTCTTCTGTCCTCATAACTCGGCCTCTAGTGTCCGGCCTCTTCTGTCCCTATAACTCGACCTCTAGTGTCCGGCCTCTTCTGTCCCTATAACTCGGCCTCTAGTGTCCGGCCTCTTCTTTCCTCATAACTCGGCCTCTTCTTTCCTCATAACTTGGCCTCTTCTTTCCTCATAACTTGGCCTCTAGTGTCCGGCCTCTTCTTTCCTCATAACTCGGCCTCTAGTGTCCAGCCTCTTCTGTCCCTATAACTCTGCCTCTAGTGTCCAGCCTCTTCTGTCCCTATACCTCGACCTCTAGTGTCTGGCCTCTTCTGTCCTTATAACTCAGCCTTTAGTGTCCAGCCTCTTCTGTCCTCATAACTCGGCCTCTAGTGTCCGGCCTCTTCTGTCCTCATAACTCGGCCTCTAGTGTCCGGCCTCTTCTGTCCTCCTAACTCGGCCTCTAGTGTCCCGGCCTCTTCTGTCCTCATAACTCGGCCTCTAGTGTCCGGCCTCTTCTTTCCTCATAACTCGGCCTCTAGTGTCCAGCCTCTTCTTTCCTCATAACTCGGCCTCTAGTGTCCAGCCTCTTCTTTCCTCATAACTCGGCCTCTAGTGTCCAGCCTCTTCTTTCCTCATAACTCGGCCTCTAGTGTCCAGCCTCTTCTTTCCTCATAACTCGGCCTCTAGTGTCCAGCCTCTTCTTTCCTCATAACTCGGCCTCTAGTGTCCAGCCTCTTCTTTCCTCATAACTCGGCCTCTAGTGTCCAGCCTCTTCTTTCCTCATAACTCGGCCTCTGTGTCCAGCCCTCTTCTTTCCTCATAACTCGGCCTCTAGTGTCCAGCCCTCTTCTGTCCCTATAACTCGGCCTCTAGTGTCCAGCCTCTTCTTTCCTCATAACTCGGCCTCTAGTGTCCAGCCTCTTCTTTCCTCATAACTCGGCCTCTAGTGTCCGGCCTCTTCTTTCCTCATAACTCGGCCTCTAGTGTCCGGCCTCTTCTGTCCTCATAACTCGGCCTCTAGTGTCCAGCCTCTTCTGTCCTCATACCTCTCAGCTGATCCTCTAATGGCTCTTTATATTAGTAGTACATTGTGTAGTTGTGGATGTTTGCGGCCCGTGTACTGAGCTGCCGTTTCTGCCTCGTTTGTAGAGAGAGTCCAGCATGAATGAAGATGACTCTGTAGACATTGAGAATGAGAACGGTCATCGGTTTGAAGAGTACGAATGGTGCGGGCAGAAGAGGATTCGAGCCACAACCCTTCTGGAAGGTGGATTCCGCGGTAGGTACCACCGTGCACTTCTTCTGGTCTAGTGTTAGACATTCGGAATGTTTCCTCTCCCTGCTCATGTTTTGTAGGGAGACGAGAATTGGTCACAGCTTTACCAAAAACTGTTTCTCTGTCGCCCATTATTCATGTGTGACTTCCTGAGTATTAGCTGGGAGACGAGAGATCTTCACCTTCACACACAGCAATGGAATCTTCCTTTTCATTTTTCAGCTTCTTTTATCTTCTCGGCTTCCAACTGAGATCTGTTTGCTAAAAAAAAGTTTTTTGGTAAAACGCTGACTGGACCCAGAAGTGCAACTCCTGAACTCTGCTGTCTGTCAGATGGGTTTTCCCAGAGATCCCCGGAGTGGTCCGGAAAGTGTATATAAAAGGATGGGAGTGCCACAAATCAATGTGGTGGGGGGTGCACAGGTGGGAGAATGTAAATGGGACTTTCTTGTGGCAATATTGTCTAGCAAAAATAGAATTTATTTTCTATGTGGTCCAGATGGTAAAAAGATGTACACTTTTTGTGTGATCTGTTCTGTGTTTTTTTTTTTTTTTTGTGTGTGTATCATTAACCACTTGATGTCCGCACTGTAGCCGAAAGACAGCTACAGCGTGGACCCCAAATGCTGGGGGTGTGTCCATATATATCCTCCCGTTCTCACGGCGCGCTCTGTGATCGCTGAGTTCTTCAGGGCCAATCACAGTGGGCCAATCACAGCTTATCACGGAAGTAAACAGAAGCTGGTTACTGTGTTTTTTTTTTTTTTTTTAATTTTCATGCTGTCACCAAGAATAAAGCCGGTAACTGGCTTCTGTTAGAGGGACATCGGTCCCCTAAGTGCCTGCCTATCAGCCAAGGAGAAAAATTGCAAAATTTTAGAACAAAATTTGAAAACGTTTTGTTTTTTTGTTTTTTTTCAACATTTTCGGTCTTGTTTTGTTTAGCAAAAAAATAAAACCCCCAGTGGTGATTAAATACCACCAAAAGAAAGCTCTATTTGTGTGAAAAAAAATGATAAAAATATCTTTTGGGTATGGTGTTGCATGACTGCGCAATTGTCATTCAAATTGTGACAGTGCTGAAAGCTAAAAAATTGTCCTGGGCAGTAAGAGGGTGAAAGAGCCCGGTAAGCAAGTGGTTAAAAAAAGTGATCTAAATGGGAGGGGGGGGGGAGAGAAAATCCAAAGTCACATAGCCGCTAAGAAGAAAGGTTAAAGTTTTACTAAATCCACAACCGTAAAATCAGTCTGTATATGCTGGGTTCATGCTGATGCGAATTGGATGCGGCTTTCTCTGCATCCAATACGCATGACGTGAGAGTGTGACCGGCTCTTAATGGGGCTGGTTCACACACTTTCGTGGGCGGCCGCGGTCCGCATTGGACCTGTACGTCTTTGGCTCTGTTTCAGGTGCAAATTTGGGTAAAAATTTGGGTAAAAATCTGAATCGGTGTACAGGGACGCACTAGACCCCCTGCTGTGACCCACGGCTGCATCAGTGTGAACCCAGCCTAAAGCATGCTTGTTATACTCGCTGTGGAAGGGGTTAATCCTGTGCATTGTGTAAAAAGGCTGTTTGAGCCTGTCTTCTCGGATCCTCCCCTTCTTCCACAGTCCCCAATCCATCTCCTAATAGTACAGAGTCTTTGAGACATTCTGCAGATGCTCAGTTTGGTGTGTATTGCTATTTTTTTTTTTTTTGGGGGGGGGGGGGGGGGAGAGTGCATGTGATTGGGGGGAGCAGGTATAGTGAATGCAGGCTCCTGGGTTTAGGAACACTTTAACGATAGCTGAATATGGTTAACAGAGGATTAATAAGGGCAGAATAGAGGCAGTTATTTTTTTTATTTTTATTTTTTAACCTGCAAGTATGCTGCAAAGGTCACCACTTTGATCTTCTACGAAGGAACCAGAGTAGTTACAATGTAGCAATAGGAATATTACTACACAATATCTTATAGACACAGCAGACTGTT
>JBBDGP010004763.1:0-34942 GCA_037952835.1 Lithobates septentrionalis | reverse complement strand
ACAAAGCGCCACCTCCTCCTTGTCCTCGCCTGTGATAGGCGGGACACTGACTCACTGCTTTGAAGCACTGAATCAGTGTTCTATCATGGGGGCGGGGCTTTGTTATACTGGCCGCCGACTAGACTGACTGCATGCATATCACAGTGCCGGGAGATCGTAAGGCTGCAGATGGATACAGCACCGGAGTTTAGGTAGAGAGAATGGGCACAGTGACAGCGAGGCACGCACATGGGCACAATGAGGCATGGACACAGTGAGGCACAGTGAGGCATGCAGATGGACACCCTAGGCCCATACTCTAGACAATAAGTTTTCCCAGTTTTTTGTGGTAAAATTAGGTGCCTCGGCTTATATTCGGGTCGGCTTATATTCTTTTATTCTTCAGGATTGCATTGGCTGTAGTTGTGCCTGAATTCGGTCAGAGCCTGCTGACTGACTTCTGGCCATAGGATGACAGTTCTCACTCAATGGGACACTATGCAGGAGGGCATTTTCACCCTGTGCTGAATGTTCCTCATCTGATGCACAGAATGTGGTTTAGACCTAGTCGAAGGAGAGCTCACTACCCATTAAGGTCATGTCAAATGAATGATCCCATCACTGGAGACAACTCGCCAGCAACAGGTTCACTAACTGGCTGTTTACATGTTTAGCTCATTCACTAGCCAGGCCAGCAAGGTGGCATTCCTTGCAGAGTAGATTTAACAGATTTCTGGGCCAGCAAGGAAGTGATTCCATAGAGGTAAGTGCAAGGCTCCCCTTGACCATTCTTCTGCTGATGTGTCACCAGCATTGGAATCGCCCATGTGACAGCAGCTCCTGCAGAGTGGGTTGATTGTTTTTTTTATCATACACTTCTGATATTATTTGAGTTGGCTGTAGATGGATTGAAATTTGGTTGGTTTAGCAGGGACGAATTTTTGATCTATGTATGGCCTTTCCCATTTGTCTGTTGAATGGGAATGTTGGGAAAACTTTTGTCAACCAGCAGTTGCAGCCTCAGTGTATTCTGACAGAAGAGAATCCCTCTGTCAAAATGCAATGCTTCAGGGGGGATGCTTCGCTTGTGTGGATGGAGGAATCTGTACATTTTTTTTTTTCTGCCCTGCCCTATGGCTGAAAAAAAAAAATAAAGCTATGGCCAGCTTTAGAAACCCGCTTGATAAAGCATGTTTATTTGATAATTGGTTATTAAAGAAGAAGTCTTTGTTTATTCACAACTGACGATCGTTTTCTTTTTGGTTCAAAAAAGCAAAGTACATTTTTTTATTTTTTAATTCTTCAAAAACTGCCAACATGAAATGCTTTCATAGAAATATGGTAGAGCTTGTTTTATAAAAAAAAAAAAAATCTGCATGAGAATGCCATGCAAAGGTGTCCACTACTTTCTGGAAAGAAGATGACAAACTGGATTTTGCCATATAGTAGAAGGCCCAGATGTGCAATTGCACCAAACATTAAGGCAGTATTAAAACCCAAAGCCAAAAATGTTAATATATGGCATTTTACCAGTAACACACTTCCTGCCTTCACCATTCTCCATTCTGGATAAAAGAGCAACAGAGACAGCTTTGGACAGCAACTAGCAGATATAGATTGACCTAACAAATTGAAGCTGAACTCCAGCTAACTATATAAGGCTAATTTCACACTTGGGAAAAAAAATGCTAACACAGACACTAAAGTGAATCAACGCATCTAGTGTTAACATTTTTAACTAGTTACAATTACTAGTGCATTTAAGGTGCATTAAACGGAACACCCCAGATGCCCTCCAAGTGATTTTCTTCTTCTTCTTTTTTTTTTTTTTTTTTTTTCCATTTAGGGAGAAGTGTTTTTTTTTTTTTTCCCACCTCACTGATGTCTTATAAACACTTGTCAAACACGTAAAGGAAAGGAGTGATAAATGTGCTGCAAATGCTACAGGCAGGTTTATGGCATGTTTCCATAGACTTAAATGGAAGGAGTTGACATGACTCCCAGACTCCACATGTAGCATTGTTTTTGCCGCACAGCAACTAGCAGCAACGCAAGCGCTACACATTTATTAAGGCCTTTTTTACACGGGCTTTAGCTTGTATAGGAGCAGTGTTAACAGCAAGCTTGGACATAGCATTTGCGGAGCTTTCAGCAAGCTTTGAAGCTTTTAAAGTACCGTTCAGCTCTAGTTTGTAAATGTCAAACACAGATCCTCATGGGAGTGGGGATTACCACTTTATTCAAGCTGCTATCAGGCTTCGGCATTACTTGAAGCTTGTGGTAAGCCTGCTAGAAGCTTGCTTAAAGAGGAACTGCAGTCTGCTAACATAATTTGTAATAAAAACATCTTTGTCATTCTGAAGCTTCCCCCCAACCACTTTGCATATTATTTTATATATACTGTGATTCTGTACTTGCCAAATATGCTGCAGAAATCTCCTTCCACTGAGTCTGGCTACATCCATTTTAACTATTGGCTGCTGAAGCTGCTGCCTGTTCACTTCCTGGATTTACAGACCCACAGAGGCACACCCCCAGCTCTGCAGCTCTCATTGGCCCTCTTATGACTCACCACCCCTTCATTTCTGGCAAACTATCATGGGAGTGAGAGAGAGCTGTGCGTACTAGGCTTTTTTCCAGACAAGAAACAGGAAGTGGGCTGTATAAGGTATTTACTGGCAGAAAAACGTTTTACTATCCAAAGTTAAAACAACAAGGGCAGAAGATTTAACCGGTTCCCGACTGGCGCATGCCAATGTATGTCGGCAGAATGGCACGGCTAGGGAAATGGGCATACCCGTACGTTTAAATTTTCCGCCATGCCATTGCGTACGCGCTGCCGGGGATACCCGCGATCGCCTCATGGAGAGGACGAACGGGGAGATGCTAATATAAACAAGCATCTCCCCATTCTGCCTAGTGACAGCGTCACTGATCTCTGCTCCCTGTGATTGGGAGCAGAGATCGGTGACGTGTCACACGTAGCCACGCCCCAGGACATACTTAACTCCTCCCTAGCCCCCTAGTGGTTAACCCCTTCACTGCCAGTGTCATTTACACAGGAATCAGTGCATTTGTATAGCACTGATAGCTGTATATATGACAGTGGTCCCAAAAATATCCGATGTGTCCGCCATAATGTCGCAGTCACGATAAAAATCGCTGATCGCCGCCATTTCTAGTAAAAAAAAAAAAAAAAAAGTTAATAATAAAAATGCCATAAAACTACCCCTATTTTGTAAACGCTTTTTGCGCAAACCAATCAAACGCTTATTGCGATTTATTTTTATTTTTTTCCAAAAATATATAGAATACGTATCGGCCTAAACTGAGGAAAAAAAAACATTTTAAGATATTTTTTGGGGATATTTATTATAGCAAAAAGTAAAAAATAATGCGTTTTTTTAAAAAATTGTCGCTATTTTTTTGTTTATAGCGCAAAAAATAAAAACCGCAGAGGCGATCAAATACCACCAAAAGAAAACTCTATTTGTGGGGAAAAAAGGATGTCAATTTTGTTTGGGAGCCACGTCGCACAACAGCACAACTGTCAGTTAAAGGGAAGCAGTGCCGAATCGCAAAAAGGGCTCTGGTCAGGAAGGGGGTAAATTCTTCCGGGGCTGAAGAGGTTAATAGATGGAAAGATAAAAAAATTACTGAAGTTCCACTTTAAAGTGGCAATCAACCCTGCCCGTAGGTTCTTACGGAGTGTTACCATAGTCTTTAATAGAAGAAGTTGACAAGCTTCATCGCCTCCCAGACTCCACATGTAGCAATGTTTTTGCCACACAGCAATATCAAGCAAAGCAAACACTACACATTTTTAAAGGCCTGTTTCACATGGGGTTTCATCTTATATAGGAGCAGTGTAAATGGCAAGCTTTTATGAAACATTCAGCAAGCTTTTGCAAAACTTTCTGCAAGTTTTCAAGCAGCTTTCTCTAGACCTTTAAAGTGCCCTTCAGCTCCTCTTTGTAAATATTATACACATATCTTAAAGGGAGTGCTGATTGTCACTGTAAACAAGCTGCTAGCAAGCTTTAGTAGGCTCTCAACAAGCTTCAAGTAGTGCTAAATGGTACTTTAAAAAAAAAAAAAAAAAAAAAGAAAGCTTTGCAAATGCCTTATAAGAGCTTGCTGTTTAAATCCTCGTAAATGCACGTAACGCATGTCTCTATGAAATAAGGCTAGGAAAGGGACCAAAATAGGATAGCTAGGCAGTTTCTGATGATGTGTACCAAAATTAAATAAGACTCTCCAATGCACTGCAAAGTTTATGCGTGCAAAAATCTTCATAGTTGTAACTCATAATTTGTACAAACTGAAAATATACTGTCATTTTCCTTTAAGGAGGCTTTTTTTTATCATGTGTGCCCTTAGGAAACCTATGCATCTCACATCCTGTCCTATTGAAAGTGTTTTTCAATGTGATTCTTGCAGAGCAAGCTCCACAGGTTCAGCCTTAGAAATAAAATCTTAATTATTTTTCCTTTTTTTTTTTCTTTTTCCTGTTTAGTGGTAGAATGGTTTCTTGATAAAGGTCCATTCTGCCCCTGAAGGTTTAGAAGCATAATATGCTAGGAACTCATACAGACATCGTTTTCTGTAAATAAAGGTGACTCGCAACCTCCAAGTAATTTCCTCTCCCAGTATGTGAATCCTGGAAGAAAATTTGCTTAATTATTGAGCTCACTTCTACTAGTATAAACTGCTGTTCCAATCTTCAGCTGTGCTTTATCGGAATATTGCTGTAACAGATGTTCTGCACAACAATAACTTAAGCATTTCACATGGAAGTTTTTGGGGCTTCAAAGCTTGTTCTTTCATATATTCAATACAATGTATGCTTCTGTGCACAAATAAATGTGTGTGTTCAAAGCCTGGAGCATGTAGACAGATTTTGTTATCTTAATTTGTAAATTGACAATATTGTGGAATTGGCTGAAACACTACAGGCAACCTTTAGTTTATATATGTACAGCTTCAAAAGACATAAAAATTGTTTGTCACTTCAAGGGTGTAATTTCTTGAAATCTTTATTTGTATCTTGTTTCTACATTCCAGCTGAAATGGGGCATGCATCATGAGTGCTTACTGTCATTTGTAACACTAACCTATCATTTGCAGTAATGATCTCCAATGGCTTGATGCACACTGGGCTTAAAAAATGCCAGTTCCCTTGGCAGAAAAAAAAACCGCTCATATAGAAAGTTTTTTTGTACAAAGTTTAAGAGTGTTTTGCCTTTTTTTTTTTTGCCAGTAAGCGCCAATCAAAAACAAACCAGAGGGTTTTTTTTCCTGGCTCTAAACTTTGAGCTCAAAATATGCCTGTAATCGTCCTAGTGTGCATGGACACATAGGATAACATTGAGCTGCTTCTACAGGCAGGAAACAAAACTCCTGCAGAAGCAGAGATTTTTAAGCCAGTGTGCATGGAGCCTAACTAGTTACTAGTTTAACTGCAGGGAAAACAAAACTCCTCCTTTGCAGTGGGGCTGCTCTTGAACGGCAAGGTTTAAATGTTCATTTAGGTCTAGGGTACTGACAAAAAAAAAAATCAGTTTTATTTGCCTGATCATCTGCTCCCGCGGGCTCCCTCCACCTGGTTGGACTGGTCCCGACAGCCTCCCCCCCCCCCCCCTATGCTCTAGTGGTTGCAGGTCCTCTGATATCATTTAATTCTATGCAGGGGACAGTTCACAAACAAGGGTTTAGGGAAGCACACGTAGCCGCAGCCGTTGTTGTGGAGATCAAGTAAAAGTGCTTTTTCCAGTACCCTAGACGTAAATGAGAATTTAACCTTTTCAGTGTGGGTGCAGCCCCACTACAAGGAATGATTTTTGGTTTCCCCAAAGATGGACTTTAGAATTGATAAAATCTCTGAACTGTATATCAGTTGGTTACAGTTGTTTGTTTTAAGTGTACTATGGATGCCTCTAAAATTAAATGAAAGTAGATGAAAGAAATATGGGCAAAATGTTTATTTTTCATACATCATGGGACACAGAGTCAGGCTAATATTCATTACCTGCTGGGTTATACTTCATTAGGTGAATGGGCACTGGTAGACCAAAGGTCTTCAGACAGGAAGTGATCCCCTATATAACCCCTCCCATACAGGAAGTACTTTAGTTATTTACTAGTGTCTGCAAGGTGGATGGCATGGTTTGTTTGAGCTCTCTGAGCTCCAGGTCTCTAGTCCTACAAACTGTTCCAAAATGAATCAAGGGATTAACTAATTGGATCCATTTGACACAGGCTTTTATGCTTAAATAAATGGTAACCTAGCCTCGCAAAGAAGACTCAAGATCCTGCAAGGTTTTGCCTGTAATGTGGCCTCCAGGCACTGGACCCTGCGGAGTGGAAATCCTGAACACCACAGTGCTAAGGCATTTCCCGCAGGGTGCTGTACAGGTCCAAGGGAGTGGACCCTAAACATGAAAGGGTACCCAGTCCTTGAAGGTCCAAGTGACAGGAACCCACCGTAAAGGGTGAAGATTGGGCCCAGAGTTTCTAAGTGGCTCTGCGCCTGGACGGGTAAGTGAAACCCCTTTATTTTATTATTGTGGGGTGTCCAGTGATTGTAACAATCGGTCAAGCTAGTTAAAGGCTGGACATCTGTGTTCTGGGTTAGCTGTGGGTGTTTGCAAAGTGTACCTTTTTTGCTTGTGTCTGGCTGTTTTTTACCTGTATGATGGCGCATGACGGTGCGCCATTTTGCCTTGGTTCGCCATGGAGCATGAGCATTCGCAAGAGCGCCGCTGGGCTCAGCAGTTTGGTGGCCATGGCGCACGCTGCTTCGCCCGCACATACGCCGTAGCCTTTATCTGGGCGCATGAAGATTTGCGTCGTATGCGAATACAGTCACGCCCGCTCGCTGGAACCATGCACATGCGTGCATGTGCACGCACAGAATGTTCTGGCGCACACCCAGCTTATTTAAGCTGTGTAGGCCAAGCATGTGGTGCTTCCAGAACACAGCTGTGGGACACAGAGTAGGCTCTGAACAGATACTTGCAGTGGTTCATTTTTTCTTACCCAGGTCACGTGAGTCACCAGGTGTTGCTTGGCAGGCTAAAGGTGCTTAGCAGGATTGTTGCATATGGGCTTGGTAAGCCCTATTAAAAGGGTCTCCCTTCTGAGGTGTTTTAATACTACACCCAAGTACTCTTTGTTTGCGGCTATTAAATGTCTTCCAAAAAGAGGAGTGGGACTAACACCACAGGGAAGGGCACACCTATGTCGTCAGTAGTTCCTGATGAACCTAGTCTTATCCCTAGTGGCGTATCTCCTGAAGGACCAGAGGCTCCCGGGCAATCTGAGCCGCTGCGCCTATCTAGTATTGTGCCTACAGTCAACGCTGCTGCTTCACCCTTCATCACGAAGGATGAACTGTCCTCAGCCCTAGCTGGGTTAGAGCACAGGATTGCTGGTATGATTGCCTCCATCCCGAATCGTGGCAGGAAGTGTGACAGATCCCCCTCCCTGGAGTAAGAATGGGTTGAGGATGGGGAAGAGCTTAAAGCTCAGGATTCAGTGTAGTGCCCGGCAGATGAGTCTGCTTCTGAGCAATCTGGACAAGATATCCAGTTGATGTCTGCCTCTCAGTCGCAGAGGCTTTTGATCCTGACTCTGACCGAAATGGTTAGTTCTGCCTTTAAGTTGCCTCTTGCAGAGGTGACTGAGCCCCCTGGTCCTCTTTGGGATCTCTGAGGCCTTTTCAGATTGCAGAGACTTTCCTACTACACCCCCTGTTGGAACAGGTGGTGTATGCTGATTGGGAACATCTTGACAGGACTTAGGACTTTTTTGACTCCTAAAATGTTTTCCCTTTTATATCCCATGGATGAAAAGTTTGTTAAAAAATGGAACATGCCAGCCGTAGATGCAGCAGTCTCTTCCTTAAACAAGAACTTAACTTGTGCGGTAGATAACGCACAGGGCTTGAAAGACCCTGTTGACAAGAAATTGGAGTTATTATTAAAGGCTTTCTTTTCTTTGGCCAGTTCAGCTATTCAACCAGCTGTTGCAGCAATTGGTATTTGCCAGTCCGTAAAGGATCAGGTCAAACGGCCTGATAGGCCTAACCAGGAGGATGATCTGCCTGAAAGTAAGACTGATATTTCTCGAGCGCAGTGTTTTTGCTGTTGATGCTTTAAAGGATTCAATACAACAGGTTTCCCATCTGGCTCTGTTGTCTGTACATATGCGCAGAATTTTATGGCTTAAGAACTGGTCAGCCGAGCTTCCTTGTAAAATTGCAGGTATTGGCAGGTTTCCTGTTTTCATTGGGAACTTTTATTCGGTGATCACTTGGACAAATATATCCAAAAGATTTCCAGAGGGAAGCGTTCTCTACCTCCTGCGAAGAGAAGCACTAGACGTCTCTTGTTTAAAAACCCAGGGACTGCTTCCTCAGATGTCCTCAGATGTCTCAGCGTCAGGGCAGTTCCGCCGACAACAGGGCGCTAGGGCCAGGGGCAAGCCGCAGGGCCAGAAAAGGCCCTGGGTACAAAATTCTTCTAAACCCAGCACCAAGCCCTCCTTTTGAGGGGACGCTCCCACTCCATCAGGTGGGGGGGAAGGCTGCTGCACTTTGCGGTCATTTGGAAAACAACAATTCAGGACGAGTGGGTCACCTCTATTATATCCGGTTACAAGCTGTAGTTACGGGGGGGTTCCCCCTCAGGTTTCTAAGATCGAGCATTCCCTTGGATCCTCCAAAAAGAAACTTATTGCTTCAGGCACTACATCATCTAGTGCATCAAGGAGTGATTGTAGAGATTCCTGCATTCGAAAAGGGCACAGGGTTTTACTGAAAACTGTTTACGGTTCAGAAGCCAAACGAGGACACAAGGCCCATTTTGGACCTAAATTCCCTGAACAAGTATCTGCTGATAATATCCTTTTGGATGGAGTCTGTCGGCTCAGTAGTAACCTCACTCCAGAGGGGAGACTTTTTAGCCTCCGTTGATATAAAGGACGTGTACTTACGCATACCTATCTCAGAGGTTCCTACGTTTTGCAGTAGAGGGAGATCATTTTCAGTTTTTGGCTCTACCCTTCGGGCTTGCTACAGCTCCTCGGGTGTTTACAAATGTCCTAGCACCAGTACTGGGTCTTTTAAAGGTCCAAAGGATCCTGGTGCTTGGGTATCTGGACGATGTCCTGCTCAGAGATCACTCGGTACGGGCTCTATAACAGAGCATAATATATGGATCATAAATACCGAAAAGTCAGCCTTGAGACCAGCTCAAAGTCTAAGGTATTTAGGTCTGATCCTAAACACGGTCCAAGCATGAGTATTCTTGCCACACATAAGGATCTGTGCCCTGAAGGATCAGGTGCGTCGGATAAGGGGCACCAGACAACCCTCCATTCGGCTCTGTATGAGTCTTCTAGGGAGGATGGTATCCTCTTTCAAGGCAGTGCCCTATGCCCAGTTCCATTCCAGGCCCTTACAACAAGACATCTTGTTGGCTTGGAACAGAGGAAGAAAAGCCCTGGATTATCCAATGTGCTTATCTCCTCAGGCATGCTTAAGCCTAAACTGGTGGTTGTAGGATCAGAACCTGCCAAAGGGAAAATCCTTTCTCGCTGTAACTTGGAGAGTACTGACTACAGATGCCAGTCTCTCAGGCTGGGGAGCGTCCCTGGACGATGGAGCTTCAGGACTGCCCCATTAGGGTTCAGTCCAACAATGCCACGGCAGTGGCCTATATAAACCACCAAGGCGGTACCAGGAGTCATTCAGCTCTGAAGGAGGTGAACTACATACTAGCCTGGGCAGAGGAAAATGTGCAAATTATATCGGCAGCCCATATCCTGGGAGTAGATAACTGGAAGGCAGATTATTTCAGCCGCCAGCAGATCTGCCTGGGGGAATGGTCCCTACACCCAGAGGTGTCGCAGGAAATTTGCCAACGTTTGGGATGACCAGAGGTCGACCTACTGGCATCCAGGTTCAACAACAAGCTACAGCAGTTTGTGTCTCGAACAAGAGATCCTCTTGCAATTGGAGCAGATGCTGTGATAGTTCCATGGAGCCAGTACTCCCTGGTTTATGCTTTCCCTCCGATCCCTCTCCTTCCACATTTGTTGCGCAGGCTTTGTAGAGAGGGGGTTCCAGTCATTCTTAGAGAGGGGGTTCCAGAAGGCCCTGGTTCCCAGAGATTGTGAGACTGACAGCAGACGGGCCATGGACGCTTCCACGTCGTCCCGATCTACTTTTTCAAGGTCCTATATTCCACCCCAATTTACGGTCTCTAAATTTGACGGCATGGCTATTGAAGCCAGGGTGTTAAAGGACCGTGGCATCTCGAACAGTGGTGTCTACTCCTAGTGAGTGCTAGAAAAGCTGTCACTAGGAAGATTTATCATAAGGTCTGGAAGACTTGTATTGCTTGGTGTGAAGCCAGAAAATGACATCCTCAGAAATATGCGATTGGGAAAATCTCTTTTTTTCTACAGTCAGTTGTGGAAATCAAATTGGCTTTTGAGTACAATCAGAGGTCAAGTTTCGGCCCTATCAGTATTCTTCCAAAGGCCTTTAGCCTCCCATTCACTGATCAGAACCTTTATGCAAGGGGCGACTCGCTTGCTCCCCCTCCCCCCCATTAGGTCACCTATGTGTTATGTGTCCTCGGGACTTGAACATTTGAACCTATTAAGGAAATTCCATTAGACTTTCTGTCACGCAAGCCAGCCTTCCCGATGGCTATCACCTTGGCTAGAAGGGTGTCGGAGGTGACGGCCCTTTCATGCAGGGAACTGTACTTGATCCTTCAAGTTGTATTACGACCTGTTCCATCCTTTTTGTCAAAGGTGGTGTCAGCCTTTCAGTTAAATCAGGACATTATTTTGCCTTTTTTCTCTCTGCCTCGTTCGGCGGAAGAGAGACGACTGCATTCTTTGGACGTTGTCCGGGCAGTCAACCTTTATTTGTCTAGATCTGCGGAGATCCGAGGATCAGACTCTTGGTAAAACAAAAAAAGGAGCCGAGAAGGGGCAGGCAACTTCCAAAGCTTCTATTGCCAATTGGTCATTCAGGCCTACGGTCTGAAACCTAAAGCTCCTCCCTTTAGGGTGAGACCTCATTCTACCATGGGTGTAGGAACCTCCTGGGCTTTTCGCCATCAGTATCTGTTGCTCAGATTTGTAAGGCTGCTACCTGGTCTTCAGTGCATACGTTCACAAAATTTTATCAAGTGGATGTATGAGCAGCCGAGGATTTGGCTTTCAGCCGCAGTGTACTGCGGGCTGCCATATAAGTTCTGATGGGTATTGTTTGGCAGGGTATCTCCCTCCCCTCAAGGCTATAGCTCTGGGATGCCCCAGCAGGTAATGAATATTGGCCTGACTCTGTGTCCCATGATGTATAAAAAAGAAAATAGGATTTTTACGTCATACTTACCTGTAAAATCCTTTTCTTTGAGTACGCCATGGGACATAGAGATTCCTCCCCTCTTTTTTGAGGATTTGGTGTTTGCTACAAAACTAAAGTACTTCCTGTATGGATAGAACATGGGAGGGTTAAAACCTCTGTTGGTTTACTTTTTGCTATCTGTGCCCCGTTGGAAAGATATCCCTTCACTTCCTGTCTCACAGCCATAACAGGAAGTGAGAGGAAATCCCATCAGAACATGTGTCCCCAATATTACTTTTCTTGGGACAACCCAAAATTTGGGATTTTCTTATACTTTCGCTAATGGTAAACATAACTAATAGGGTGAATGTCCCTAATGGAGGTACTGACAGGTGTTGTAGTCCCTCTCCACTCTATCCAAAGTTGTAGAAAAAGTTTTGCCTTTAGTTCTACTTAAATAAGACCTATTGTCTGCCCACACCTGAACTTCCCTATTAGTCAGGGATGCTCATCTATATTATATAATGGCAAATAGGAAGGAGTGGGTGATCCAGTGGGCCATCAACCAAGCACTGTTTAGAATTCATTATTGCTGCGGGTTTGGGGTTCTCTTGAAAAAAATAATGCATTCAAACACTTGACTGTACCTCTTTTCTTTATTTTTTCATTTGCTTCTTTCTTTTTTCTGCCCTAACATTACTGCCTGTACTGTATATAGACTTGAAAGGGTTTTTTTGTTTTCTGAGGGTAACTTGTGTGAAAATGTGCTTCTTAGCCCTTGTGGAGTCCTCTTGTGACAATAAATTAAACACTGTATTTATATGATTTTTTTTTTTTTCCTAGCATGACTACCACAATTTGGTACATAGTTATAACCTACCCACAGCCGAACATTAGGAGAATTCTTTAGGGATAAACTTATCACTGTCATGGGAAAGTATGCAGATTAAGAGTGACCTAAAAAATGTGAAGCAATTAGAGGAACATGCCGTCTAGGCCAGCCTTTTTCAACCAGGGTGCCTTGGAAAAATGCCTAAAAAATGCCCAAAAATAACCACCTAGCTGACAGCATCCTAACAATGTCATTGGTTGATCAGGAAGAGAAAGTAATGTCACCAGCACACCAGGATCTCCAAAAATGGGTCCAAAACTTTAACCAGTGATCACATCGTTACAGCAGAAAGCAACATTTCAGAGCCACGCAGGACCCCTTCTTCAGGCATGTGACCATGCCTGATGAAGGGGTGCTGAGTAGCTCCAAAACATTGCTTTCTGCTGTAACGATGTGATCACTGATTAAAGTTTTGGTCCCATTTTTTGGAGATTCTGGTGTGCTGGTGACATTACTTTCTCTGACTACATGCAGTTCCAGACTGTGATCACTTCAGCACCCACTTGCAAATACAGCCATCTCTACAGGAATGTGTGCGTTGGGAATATTGCGTTGAGTGTCAAGGAAGACCTACCAGTGTACAAAAGTGTATTTGCTTTGTAAGAATAAATTACCTCTAATGTAGGGTGTCCTACGTGTGTGGATGATGTTTTGTTATGTAAAACTATTCGTTTAGTTTTTTTACATTTTAGAATGTGGTGCCTCGAGATTGTCCATTATTTTAAAGGGTGCTGTTACTAAAAAAGGTTGAGAAACACTGGCCTAGGCCACCAAAAGAAGAGCGTCAACAATGGCAACTCCTGTATTTGCTCTCCGCTTCACAAAAATAGATGCTAAATTGAGATAAATTGTTATTTGTGTATTATTGGTAACATGCATTGTGGTTTTGTGTTTTTTTTTTTTTTTTTTCTTCTTTTTAATAGGCCCTGGCTATAGGACAGAAGTTACCTTCTACGGTGTACAGTTACACTCATATCCAGCCTATTCTCTATGCTCTGGGAGTGGGTATGTCAACCAAAGACCCGGATCATCTCAAGTTCCTGTTTGAAAACAGTGATGAGTTTGCCTGCTTGCCCTCATTTGGAGTCATTTTATCCCAGGCTGCCTTTATGGGTGGAGGGCTTTCCTCAGTTCCAGGGCTGAATATAGATTTTACACGAGTAAGTTGTGTACTGTATTGGCTTTTTTCCCTGCGTTAATTAAACAAAGCAAAAAAGTGTGCTTGTGCTAAAACATAATCATAGTCCTGCTTTAGGGCTTTCCTTTAAAGCTAGTGATTTAGCAGTGGACTAATACGACAGAGGGCATTGTGGAAGGAACACAATTTACTTTAAATATACAAACGTATTCCAATGTTCTTTGTTTTATGATTTGCTGGGTCTAGGCAGAGAAGCCTGATGCCATATTTAATGAATGGCTTTCTTGGCCTTTTGTGTTCTGCGGCAGCTCTTAGCATGCTAAATACATTTAGAATTGAACAGTGCTGGTATTTACAAACTATTTGGAGTTCGCTTGTGCACACAGTATGTTACAGTATAACTGAATGATGCTCATAGTATTATAGGGATCAAGGTTCAATCAAACAATGGGAAGTGCATATTTGGAAGGGTTAGATCTACTAAAACTTGAAAATATTTTTAGATCTGTGTTATAGTTGGGAAATATCAGATGTGGTCCTGTATTTAATGCTTATAAAAAGCTTAATAAAATGTTTTATGTAACCAGGTTCTTCATGGAGAGCAGTACCTTGAAATCTACAAGCCTATCCCAACATCAGGTGAGAATCTTTTCCTTCTAGTACAACCTATTAATAACTGAGGCTTTTTGCCGTGGTTGCTTTTTTTTAAGCTATTTTTATCATACTTAAAACCCAACTCCAGGCAACTAAAAAATATTCCCTTGCAGAGTGGCTGTGTCTGTGAGGGTTAATGCTCGTTTTGTTCTAGGAGAACAAAAAAAGATTTACTTAACCAGTCCTCCACCCCTCCCCACAGCTAAACTGGTCCCTACAGCTTCTTCTGCCCCATGTTCCAGCAGTCTAGGATCCTGACCTAATCAGGATCAAAGCAAGGTTTATAGCCCTGCATTAGACATGATGACTCCTGGGGACAGTCCAATGCCAGAGAATGGGGGAGCACAGTTTGCCAGGAAAGCAGATAATCACTTAGGTGTTTTCCGCTCCCCTAGACAAAATGAGCTATTAACCCTGTGGGTGCAGCCCCACTGTTAAGGATAATTTCAAACTTTCCTGGAGTTGGGCTTTAAACCTGTCACAGGCCTAGGCTAGTCATCATGAGTAATGATATTAAATGAAGCCTGCATGTTAAAATAATCTTTACATTAGAACTTCAGCTTTTAATTTAAATGGAGTAAGAGGGAGGGTTATAACCCCTGTCAGTTTTTTTTTTCTATATTGGTCCCATTGGTGAAATTTCCATAATATTCCTGTCCCATAACCAAAATGGTAAGCGAGAGGAGAACCTTCCAAAATGAGGGAATCCCTGGTCATTAGAATTTGAAAGATTTCCCCTCCTATTCCTGTTCTGGTGACAACCCAAAGTCTGAAATTTTCTTTCACTCTCACTGACAATAGTTAACAGGACAAATAGGGTGAATCTCCCTAACTGGGCCACAGGCACCATTAAAAATCTGGCAGATGTTCTAGTCCCCTCTCCACTCCAAAACTCAAATGGTTTTGCCTTTAGTTATGCTTTAAATCTAGAGATATAGGCATCTGTTATTCTATTCAGTTGTCAAACTTCCCTGTTAAAGGTAAACTTCTATCCATTCCCTCTCGACTACTGAACCTACTACCGGTCTTCTAATGTGATTGTTGGCCTTACTGACCAGTAGCATGGGAAAGGGCAAGTCCAAACTTGACTTTTGTTACAGGTTTATATTAACCACTTGAGTCCCCAGGGCTTTTTACTTATGGATGCTTAGAGACTGATTGTTTGAGCTCCTGGGCTGAGGCTAGGTTCACATCTGTGCAGGTGGTGCCACTGCGGGACCTGCATAAATACTGGCAGTTGCAACTACCCACACAGAGAAATGCGGGACCCACGGGTGGGTGCCATTAATCCTAATGGAACGTGCCTGCACTGGAAATTGCGAGCTACGATTCTAAAAATAACCCAGTTTACCTTCTGGGTTTATGGCCTCCAGCTGTTTTAATGGCCAAGCCATGATGATGTCACTCCCACGCATGTGTGTGGGAGCCACGTTCACAACAGTCCATTGAGAGCGCAGTGCGCATGCACAATTAAAATTACCGCCTGCTACACATTAGAATAGCTCCTAAATAGTGCATGTTTAGGAGATATTTACTTTACCTACAGGTAAGCTTTATTATATTCTTACCTGTAGGTACAAGATAAAAGCAGACTCCACGACCACTTTAAAACCGCACTGGAATGAAAAGCCACTATCCCAGTGCTGTTTTTAAAGCGGTTAAACGCGCTTCATTTTATAGAGCATTGTTCTCCGAAAAACAAGTGCGCAAACATTAATTAAGCAGTGAAGATTAAACACAACCATACAAACTCATATAAAGATATATATAGTATTGTGCAAAAGTGATACAATAAAGTAAAAAAATTAAAAAACTTGTGATATTACTGCCGCTTACCAGATCAGTTGAACCTCAAATTATAGAGATCATGGGAGCCTGTTGCATCAGCCTGCCAGCATCGAAATCCTACACCTGTCCAGGGATCGTGATTACAATCACCCTCAATGACCGACGCTAAGGCTAGATTCACACCTATGCAGTTTTAGTGCTTTTTGCATTTTGCAGATTTGCACTACAGTCCATTCAACATGGTTTCTTATGGAACACTTTCTGTAGTGCAAATCTGCAAAATGCAAAAAGCACTAAAACTGCATAGGTGTGAATCCAGCATTCCTCCTCTCTCCTTTTGCTTATATATTTTTGATCACTTAGATACTCACCTTAATGGATTTTGTATTTGTCAGAGTACTTGTAACAGGTTGATGGTGCACACCACTATTCACATGGGCATTTGTTTACTTTATTGTATCACTTTTGCACAATACTATATACAGTATATCTTTATATGAGTTTGTATGGTTGTGTTTAACCACTTGCTTACAGGGCACTTAAACTCCCCTCTTATCCAGACCAATTTTCAGCTTTTAGCGCTGACGCATTTTAAATGACAATTGCGCGGTCATACAACACTGTACCCAAATGAAATTTTTATCATTTTTTCACCACAAATAGAGCTTTCTTTTGGTGGTATTTGATCACCTCTGCAGTTTTTACTTTTTGTTAAAAAAAAATGTAAAAAACTGAATTTAAAAAAAAAATTTTTTAAAATTTTTTTATATTTTGTTATAAAAAATTTAAAACGGGTAATTTTTCTCCTTCATTGATGTACGCTGATGAGGCGGCAGTGATGGGCACTGATAGGCGGCAGTGATGGGCACTGATAGGCGGCAGTGATGGGCACTGATGGGTGGCAGTGATGGGCACTGATGGGTGGCAGTGATGGGCACTGATGGGTGGCAGTGATGGGCATTGATGGGTGGCAGTTATTGGCACTACAGGTGGGCATTGATAGGTGGCACTTGTGGGCATTGATAGGTGGCACTTGTGGGCACTGCTATATGGCACTATTAGGTGGCACTGATGAGGCAGATGTGCCTCTTCCACTTGGGGACCGATGTCCCTCACATCCGATCCGGTGATCTGCTTTTTTTTCTACTCGCGCTGTCAGCGTGAGTAAAAAAAAAAACGATTACCGATCTTTTGTTTACATCATGTGATCAGCTGTCATTGGCTGACAGCTGATCACATGGTAAGGGGCCGGGACCGGCCCCTTACTCGGATCGGTGATCAGCCGAGTCTCAGTGACTCAGTGATCACAGTGCGCTCGGCGCGCGCCCTGCAGCGTGCACAGGTTAATCATCTTCACTGATTAATGATTGCATGCTTGTTTTTCAGAGAGATGTTTTTGAGCTCTTTTGTATTTGGGCTTACACAAGCAGCTGCACTTTTTTCACTTAGTTAGCGCAGAAATTTCCTTTATAGCTATAGAGCATTGTTGCCTGCTCCTGTTGAAGTTACACTTTTTTCCACTCTATTCTTATGCAATCTTTTTACATAACGTCTAATTTAAAGGATAACTTCACCTTTTGGGAAAATGTTACATTCCATTTTTAGGGTGGAACATGTAACATGCTCCCACTGCTGCAGCCTTTCCCCAACCCACTGCCTCTAATGACAGCGAGCGGGGGATCTTTTTCTCAAACTCGCTGTCACACTTACCAAATAAAATAGTGGCTGTGTGGGACTCCGCCCATCTGGCAGGCATCATTCATTTACAGAGATTTGTGAATGGGAGAACCAACAACCTTTGTGGCTGTCGGCTTGTAGTTCTCAAATGAACTACCAGGGCACTGTTGAGCGCTCTAGGTAGTTCATTGTGTCTTCCTGTCATTATGTAACTGCCTGCCCATACAAGGTACAAGCAGACAGCTTACACAGACTGTCTACAAGAGCCCTGCATTGCGCCCATGATCTACTGATCATGGGTGCTTTGATTTGCAGGCTCTTAATAAAATAAATAATAAATATGCATTTTTTTTTTTACCTGCAAAAAGGTGTGAATTTATTTCCAATTTTTTTTTTTTTACAAAGGTGAACTTATCCTTTAACAGCAAAATTCTATATTTTTGCTTATATACAACAGTCTGTAAGAGCTAATCAAGTTCCCGATGTCACTTGCTTTTCCTTTTTAGAATGAGGTTCTGTCTTGTTTCTTTTCTCAACAACAGTTGCCCAGCAATGCCACCCTTTGGGGCATCAGTGCCACCAATCAGTGTCATCAGTACCACCCATCAGTGTCCATCGGTGCCACCTGTCAGTGTCATCAGTACCACCCATCAGTGTCCATCGGTGCCACCTGTCAGTGCCCACCTATGAGTGCCCATCGGTGCCGCCATATCAGTGCCCGTCAGTGCAGCCGTATCAGTGCAGCCATATTGGTGCCCGTCGGTGCAGCCGTATTGGTGCCCGTCGGTGCAGCCGTATTGGTGCCCGTCGGTGCAGCCGTATTGGTGCCCGTCGGTGCAGCCGTATCGGTGCCCGTCGGTGCAGCCATATCGTGCAGCCATATCGGTGCCCATCGGTGCAACCATATCGGTGCAGCCATGTCGGTGCAGCCATATCGGTGCCCGTCGGTGCAGCCATATCGGTGCCCGTCGGTGCAGCCATGTCGGTGCAGCCATGTCGGTGCAGCCATGTCGGTGCAGCCATGTCGGTGCAGCCATGTCGGTGCAGCCATGTCGGTGCAGCCATGTCGGTGCAGCCATGTCGGTGCCCGTCGGTGCAGCCATGTCGGTGCCCGTCGGTGCAGCCATGTCGGTGCCCGTCGGTGCAGCCATGTCGGTGCCCGTCGGTGCAGCCATGTCGGTGCCCGTCGGTGCAGCCATGTCGGTGCCCGTCGGTGCAGCCATGTCGGTGCCCGTCGGTGCAGCCATATCGGTGCCCGTCGGTGCAGCCATATCGGTGCCCGTCGGTGCAGCCATATCGGTGCCCGTCGGTGCAGCCATATCGGTGCCCGTCGGTGCAGCCATATCGGCTATTTTTGGTCTTTTTTTATTTGTTGTGCAAAAAATAAACGCAGAGGTGATCAAATACCACCAAAAGAAAGCTCTATTTGTGGGAACAAAATGATAAAAAAAAATGTTTGGGTACAGTGTAGCATGACTGCGCAATTATTCAAATTGCGACCGCGCTGAAAATTGGTCTGGGCGGGAAGGTGTCTAAGTGCCTGGTATTGAAGTGGTTAATAAATAAGTCTTAGCACAGATTATGTATTTATAGGGTTATCCCATACCAGTTTGCGGGTGAGGACGTAACTACACAATCATTTTGTGGCTAAGACAGAAGTGTGTACATTGGTATTTTGTGCCTAGTCCCAACTGGTCCTTTCTCCTTTTTCCTGGTTGTGAAATGGTCAAGCGTTGAAACACTTTAGTTGCTGTAAGCCGATTCTCAGTGGGCACTCTGGTGAGCTTGCGGTGGCTAAATGGATTTTCTCCACAAGTGTCATGAGGACTTTCCAGGAGGCACAAACTGAATTCATCATTTTTTTAAGAACCTCTGTAAAACGAAAACACTGTAAGTCTCCTGTGAAGAGCCCTACTTAGGAAGCTGTTGATATTTTACTGCAGTCTTGCAGCAGTTTTTATGTGTTCCCCAAGTGACGTGTAAGTGTTAAATATTCAACTTGAGAACTCCTCCGAGACTCGTTTATGTGATCAGTACAGTTTTGAGGTTGCACTTTAAAATGTTAAATTCATGACCTTGAAAAGGGTGGAAAGGGTAACAGTCATCGTGGTCTGGTCTGACTTTTACATCGAGCTGTTTTAATGATTAGAAAGACTTCAAATGTCATTTTTGTTTCAGCATAGCCATTAGTATGTAGCAAGTTCTGTCCGTTATGGTTTACAGGTAAAAGTGCTTTTAAGTACCACGCTTTTTATAGTGGATTTCAATAATACCTCTTCCATTTAGGCAGGTGTATAATTTGACTTGACTATACAAAACTATACAAAATACAGAATTTCTAATTTGGATGAAAGAAAAGCTGTGCTTAAAGCCATAATAAACCCAAAAACAAACATTTATAATGCCCCGTACACACGGTCGGACTTTGTTCGGACATTCCGACAACAAAATCTTAGGATTTTTTCCGACGGAAAATCCAATCGTTCTGAACGCGGTGACGTAAAACACGTATGTCGGGACTATAAACGGGGCAGTGGCCAATAACTTTCATCTCTTTATTTATTCTGAGCATGCGTGGCACTTTGTCCGTCGGATTTGTGTACACATGATCGGAATTTCCGACAACGGATTTTGTTGTCGGAAAATTTTATCTCCTGCTCTCCAACTTTGTGTGTCGGAAAATCCGATGGAAAATGTCCGATGGAGCCCACACACGGTCGGAATTTCCGACAACACGCTCTGATCGGACATTTTCCATCGGAAAATCCGACCGTGTGTACGGGGCATTACTGTATATTGCAGCTTACCAATTCTTAGATGTGATGACTGCATTAGTTTACCTTTTTTAGGCTTTGTTCCTTTGTCACCTGGTGTCCCTGCCAATAAGTCTGTTTTTCATCAGACCCAGCAGTTCTGCAGATGTAGCAGTTAGATGTTTGAGACAAATAATTTACGTACCACTAACAGGGGTGCTTTAATTTATTAATGTACAACCTTCATCCTCCCCAAAAAACTTCTGTAACAGCTTATAACGTGTTAGCTGTTGTTTTGGCTTTAATTTTGTTAGGTTATCTAAATCTGCTAATGCATCTAACACTCCCCCACCCCCAGATTAACAATGCTGCTGTCCAAATGTGTCCCATAAATATCATACATTTAGTCCAAAATGTATTCTGCTACATGTCTTTGACACTAATAAAGTTTTCAGTGCTAATGCTGTACACTGTCACTGTACTAATGACACTGGCTGGGAAGGGGTTCACATCTAGGGGCAATTAAAGGGTTAACTGTGTGCCTAACATGTGTAGTATGTGCCGCTTTTACTAAGCAATGTGACTGTTTTAACTCTCTGCTTTGCAGGGAGAAAAAAAAAACAACCACGTTGTTGCTTTCCAAATAGAGCCCTCTGTTTACCAACGCAGGGCTTTCTTCTGTCATTGGCTCAGCCAATCAGTGGGTCCCAGTTGTAAATCATTTGCTGGGACCTGCTAATCTGCTTGTGCTGTAGTGAATGACTGCACAGCCGTGTCTGTGGACTGCAAAGCTACAGGAGTAAGGTCCAGGACTTGCTTGCCGACCAGCCGCCGCAGTTGTACTGCGGCAACATGGCACGGCTGCGGCAACATGGCACGGCTGCGCGAATCGCCGTTATGTTACGTCGGTAACATGGATGGCCACTAGGGGGCGCGTGCGCCCACCCCCGCTTGCTCCCCTAGCCGGTGCGAGTGCCCGGCAGTCTCGATCACCGCCGGGCTCATGCGATCGCTCGGGGTACACGGAGAACCGGGAGCTGTGTATGTAAACACACAGTTTCTGGTTGTCTGAGCAGAGAACTGACAGATCGTCTGTTCATACAATGTATGAACAGCGATCTGTTAGTTTTCCTGCACAGTACCCATCCCCCTTCAGTTAGAAAAGAAAAAAGAAAGAAACTGCGCTAAGGTAAAAATGTGTGCCCAAACACAAACCGTGCTGATAAATATTAGTGATGAAAGCAGCAATTCTCCTGCACAACAAAATACAGTGTCTGAAAATGGAAAAAATATAGAATCGCGCTAAACATTTGCATAAATGATTACATATACATACACTAACCCAAATGACAATATTGATATACCATGTGTGTGTAACCATATGATGTGAACAAATTGTCAAACAGTAACGTAACACCAAAAAACAAAGGTGAAGTAATAATAAGTCAATAAGTGATTATATGAATAAAAACATATGATAAAGTGTCCAAAAACCTAGGATGACCAATCACCCGTGGACTAAATATTAGTGAAGTGATAAAGTCCATCCAAGAAGTATATGGTCTCCAATAATGTGAAGGAAAACTGGTGCTCAGTCCACCACCAATAATAGAGGGTTGCCGCTTACCAGAAAAAAAAGGAGTATATTCCTCTAACACTTAGAACAATCCTGTGAAGAATCCTTACACCATAACGGCTTCTTAAAGCCACAGTGCAAGCTGGGAATGTCATGATGGGATCTGAAATTTAATTAGCTTCGTTTGGCGTTCGTGGATACCATATTGCCACCAACGACTCCAGATTCTGGCCTCATTTGCTACGCTCCGGAGGGCATTTCCTATTTGGGCTTCCCCTGATCCTCTGTAGTGGGGGATCATGGGTTTCTGGTAAGCGGCAACCCTCTATTATTGATGGCGGACTGAGCACCAGTTTTCCTTCACATTATTGGAGACCATATACTTCTTGGATGGACTTTTTTTATCACTTCACTAATTAATATTTAGTCCACGGGTGATTGGTCATCCTAGGTTTTTGGACACTTTATCATATGATTTTATCCATGTAATCACTTATTGATTATTATTACTTCACCTTTGTTTTTTGGTGTTGCGTTACTGTTTGACAATTTGTTCACATCATATGGTTACACACACATGGTATATCAATATTGTCATTTGGGTTAGTGTATGTATATGTAATCATTTATGCAAATGTTTAGCATGATTCTATATTTTTCCCTTCAGTTAGAACACAAACTAGGACACACATTAACCCCTTCATTGCCAGTGACATTTTTAATTAGTAATTAGTGCATTTTTGTCAAAAGTGTCCAATGTGTCTGCCATAATGTCGCAGTCACGATAAAAACTGCTGATCGCCACCATTACTAGTAAAAAAAAAAAAAATTATTAATAAAAATGCCATAAAACTATCCCCTATTTGTATACGCTATAACTTTTGCGCAAACCAATCAATATACGCTTATTGCGATTTTTTTTTCCAACAATATGTAGAATGATGCATATCGGCCTAAACTGAGGGAAAAAATTTTTTTATATATTTTTTTGGGGATATTTATTATAGCAAAAAGTAAAGAATAATGCGTTGTTTTCTTTTCAAAATGTCGCTTTTTTTTGTTTATAGTGCAAAAAACAAAAACTGCAGAGGTGATCAAATACCACCAAAAGAAAGCTCTATTTGTGGGAAAAAAAGGACGTCCATTTTGTTTGGGAGCCACGTCGCACGACCGTGCAATTGTCAGTTAAAACAACGCACTGCAGAATCGCAAAAAGTGCTCTGGTCTTTGGCCAGCCAAATGGTCCGGGGCTGAAGCGGTTAAATATAAACTGCTAAATACCTTTTCTCATCAGCAGTATATAGCCGTTTTGTTACTTCTATTAGTGTCCAGCAGAGCACGGTTTAAAGCTTGTAGGAGGAGTTTTCATTCTGTTCTGACTGTCCTATGAGAATGCAGGACCCCTGACCCTCTGTGTGGACAGTGCTGATTGGCCCTGTGCTGATCACACGCACCCTCCTAAGAAACTGTAGCAATACACACCAAACTGAGCATGTGCAGCTTGCCCACAAGGCTCTGTACTATCAGGAGATGTTTTGGGGACTCTGGAAGATAAGGAGGATCAGAGAAGACAGGAATAAACCGCCTTTTTACACAATGTAGAGGATTAACCCCTTAGGTTCCACAGCGAGTATAACAAGCATGGTCTACTGCATATACAGACTGATTTTACACTTTAACTCAGAACAGGTATGTACATATCTAGCTTCACTTGCCACCTTCTATTTAGAGGTTATGGACTCGCAAGGTATTAACGTCAGAGAAAGAACAGGATAGCCAAGCCACTAGTATTTTCAGGTTATATTTATTTTGGCATTGGTTTCTTATAAAAAGATTTTAATAAAGGGGATTTCCACTTTAAATAGTAAAGCAATTTCCTGCTCAGATTCACAACTAATTTGCTTTCTCGGGTTTAAAATGCAGTTGCAAATCTTTGAGCTACTTGGGATTTTTGGCCCGGCAAAACTCAGATTTGTTACGCTGTATAAATATTATTTACCATTTTATGATACCTTAATCTTATCAATCCTTAATCCTATGTTCCATCTGCTGTATCAGTATTCCCAAATATGTTATGTATATGCTGTATTTCATCAATATACAGAGCTATGTGAATATGTGCAAATAAAAAGTCACCTGTGTTCAGCATGAAGAGTCAATGTTCAAAAAAACTGGAATCACCCACGGTGTATACAGGACAAATTAAGGTGAATAAAATACATCCTCCACCGAACACCAACACACCGGGCCTCTTACCGCAAACAGTGGACCACTAAGTTATAGGTGGTCAAATAGGCATGATACATCCTTAGTATCACGACTCCACTCAGGTAATCGAAAGCCAATGTCCAGTGTTCAACGAAGGCTTGGCTGGACACTGATAGAAGTCACAAGACTGCTCTAACTAATGATGAATAAAGGAATCTGTGGATCGATCATATCATAAAAAATAAGCTGCGCTATAAATTAATTTGTGAGTATAGAAACAACAAAAAGTAAATAAAAAAACATTGAAAAATTGTATGATTAAACATAAATAAGTATATGCAATATAATATCACATCAACATTCAATTTATCACCAGTGATATGTGCAAAAAAAAGAAACAAATTGTGAACATAAAATGTGTAGCAGAATGCAAAAGCTACAGAACAGAGTCCACTCAAATAGGCTGATTAAAAAGCCCACTTAATAAACAGTCTTCTAGAGGGTGACTTTGTAATCTTCCTGCCAGCGGTGACATGCAACTTCAACACTGAGAATGGTGTGTGCTGGGGTACAATACAAAAGTGCCTCCACCCATGAAAAATGCTGCCACTTACCAGCTCCTTAGATCTCTTTTTAGGGAGATCAAACGTGCCTTTGGCTCTCAACCCCAGCCTCAGGTCTTTCAAAAGCTGTCAATGCTAGAGGGGTTCCTCAGAATCTTAGCGTAAGATGTCATCTCATATAGCAGGTATGTGTTCATTACCCATAAAATGACATAAAACTTCCATAGCGTGATACGTTTTTAAAAGTTTAATGGAATAAAATAGTATTGCACTTACAATTATGCAGCAAAATTCAAGCGATGGATTAAAAACAGAACCACGAGCCGGCCGGCTCTCGTAAGCTTCCGGGACTAGCACGGTATGTGGTGACGTCAGCACGCCGCTCCTCCCTACGCCGTTTCGTCACAGATGACGTCTTCCAGGGGATCGACCATATGTTGGGATCATACGTTGAGATCATACGAGATCCAGCTTTTGGTTACCTGAGTGGAGTCGTGATACTAAGGATACATCATGCCTATTTGACTACCTATAACTTAGTGGTCCACTGTTTGTGGTAAGAGGCCTGGATTGTTGGTGTTCAGTGGAGGATGTATTTTATTCACTTTAATCTGTTCTGTATACACCATGGGTGATTCCAGTTTTTTGAACAAGGACTCATTATGCTGAACACAGTGGACTTTTTATTTGTATATATTTGTTTTTTTATTAGCGCTGCATACACCTACTCTTTTGCATTTTATTTTTACCAACTCTTTATGCTAGCTTATTTGTGGATATTATAGCGCAGTGATTAATTTTCATTTTATACAGAGCTACAGTGGGGACGGAAAGTATTCAGACCCCCTTAAATTTTTCACTGTTATATTGCAGCCGTTTGCTAAAATCATTTACGTTCATTTTTTATCCTCATTAATGTACACACAGCACCCCATATTGACAGAAAACACAGAATTGTTAACATTTTTGCAGATTTATTAAAGAAAAACTGAAATATCACATGGTCCTATGTATTCAGAGCCTTTGCTGAGACACTCATATTTTTAACTCAGGTGCTGTCCATTTCTTCTGATCATCCTTGAGATGTTTCTACACTTTCATTTGAGTCCAGCTGTATTTGATTATACTGATTGGACTTGATTAGGAAAGTCACACACTTGTCTATATAAGACCTTACAGCTCACAGTGCATGTCAGAGCAAATGAGAATCATGAGGTCAAAGGAACTGCCTGAAAAGCTCAGAGACATAATTGTGGCAAGGCGCAGATCTGGCCAAGGTTACAAAAAAATTTCTGCTGCACTTAAGGTTCCTAAGAGCACAGTGGCCTGGAAGATGTTTGGAACGACCAAAACCCTTCCTAGAGCTGGCCATCTGGCCAAACGGAGCTATCGGGGGAGAAGAGCCTTGGTGAGAGAGGTAAAGAAGAACCCAAAGATCACTGTGGCTGAGCTCCAGAGATGCAGTCGGGAGATGAGAGAAAGTTGTAGAAAGTCAACCATCACTGCAGCCCTCCACCGGTCGGGGCTTTATGGCAGAGTGGCCCGACGGAAGCCTCTCCTCAGTGCAAGACACATGAAAGCCCACTTGGAGTTTGCTAAAATAAAACACCCGAAGGACTCCAAGATGGTGAGAAATAAGATTCTTTGGTCTGATGAGACCAAAATAGAACTTATTGGCCTTAACTCTAAGCGGTATGTGTGGAGAAAACCAGGCACTGCTCATCACCTGTCCAATACAGTCCCAACAGTAAAGCATGGTGGTGGCAGCATCATGCTGTGGGGGTGTTTTTCAGCTGCAGGGACAGGATGACTGGTTGCAATCGAGGGAAAGATGAATGCGGCCAAGTACAGGGATATCCTGGACGAAAACCTTCTCCAGAGTACTCAGGACCTCAGACTGGGCCGAAGGTTTAGCTTCTAACAAGACAATGATCCTAAGCACAAAGCTAAAATAACGTAGGAGTGGCTTCACAACAACTCCATGACTGTTCTTGAATGGCCCAGCCAGAGCCCTGACTTAAACCCAATTGAGCATCTCTGGAGAGATCTGAAAATGGCTGTCCACCAACGTTTACCATCCAACCTGACAGAACTGGAGAGGATCTGCAAGGAGGAATGGCAGAGGATCCCCAAATCCAGGTGTGAAAAACTTGTTGCATCTTTCCCAAAAAGACTCATGGCTGTTTTAGATCAAAAGGATGCTTCTACTAAATACTGAGCAAAGGGTCTGAATACTTGGGACCATGTGATATTTCAGTTTTTCTTTTTTAATCTGCAAAAATGTCAACAATTCTATGTTTTTCTGTCAATATGGGGTGCTCTGTGTACATTAATGAGGAAAAAAATGAACTTAAATGATTTTAGCAAATGGCTGCAATATAACAGAGTGAGAAATTTAAGGGGGTCTGAATACTTTCCGTCCCCACTGTATGTGCTCATAATCAATACATAATGCATAATCTTTCCACCATTTATGTTCTATGGCAAAATAAATAAAATAACAAATGTGCTTTATTTCAAAGTGCAAGAACGCTAAAGTGACAGCGTATAGTTTTAAAAAAAGCTCTATCTGTGTGAGTGTATCTAATGCTTCTGATGCTTTTAAAGTCATTTTTTCAAAAAAAACATTATATGCAATGTCTCCTATCTTTCTGCTTTTTCTATAAACTGAGGTGCTGACGTTTCCATATAATATAGACGCTTGTTGGACCTGCTTATTAAATTCGATGGTCAAGGAGATCTTGTGAGATTGCTACACACAGGGGGAATTGGGTGTTGGCAGTACACAGGAGGAAGAATCACTTTTGTAGAAAAATGAATTTCTACTGGCATCTGCACGCTATGTTGCAGTGGAGTGGAAAGTGGAATATATGGCACTGAAGGATTTTTTTAGCTGTCACTTTAAAATTGATGGACTGTAAAAGTGTTCCTCAAACCTTTCTTGAACCATTTTTGTAGTGCGACAGGATGCATTATAGTGATGAGAGGCCACTGTCATCAAGGAATACAATTTCCATGAAGGGGAAGTACTTGGTCAGCAACAATGTTTAGGTAGGTGCTATATGTCATACATCCACATGAATAGCAGGAGCCAAGGTTTCCGAGCAGAACATTACCCAAAGCATCACACTGCCTCCGGCTTGCCGTCTTCCCGTCTTCCCATACTGCATTCTGATCCAATCTCTTCCCCATGTGACGCACATACACCCAGCCATCCACATGATATAAAGGAAAATGCGATTCATCAGACCAGGCCACCTTATGCATGGGACACCTGACTAGTCTGTAGCATATGGGGCTGCATACCCGCAAACCGTGATGCTGATTTTCTTCTGCTTTCAATACATCAACAGGGACAACATGTTTACTTGCTGCCTAATATATCTTACAGACTTTCAGATTCCATTTTAATGAGCTAATCAATATTATTCACCTAACCTGTCAATGGTCAAAGTTATGTCTGATTGGTGTATATGTTTACTGTTTTACATGGCAAAATATTTAAAATTTTATTCAGCCACGTTTGTGAGTTACATACAATGGCACCACAGCCAGGATGGTGGCACACATACAGTGCCTTGAAAAAGTATTCACACCCCTTGAAATTTTCCACATTTTGTCATGTTACAACCAAAAAATGTAAATGTATTTTATGTGATAGACCAACACAAAGTGGCACATAATTGTAAAGTGGGAGGAAAATGATAAATGGTGTTCACATTTTTCAATAATTTGTAGAACCACCTTTTGCTGCAATTACAGCTGCAAGTCTTTTTTGGGTATGTCTACCAGCTGCACATCTAGAGTGACATTTTTGCCCATTATTCTTTGCAAAATAGCCCAGGCTCTGTCAGATTGGATGGGAAGCGTCTGTGTACAGCAAAAGTCTTGCCACAGTTTCTCAATTTTATTTAGGTCTGGACTTTGACTGGCCCATTCTAATACATGAGTATGCTTTGATCTAAACCATTCCATTGTTGCTCTGTTTGTATGTTTAGGGTCATTGTCCTGCTGGAAGGTGAACCTCCGTCCAAGTCTCAAGTCTTTTGTAGACTCTAACAGGTTTTCTTCTAATGCTGCCCTGTATTTGGCTTCATCTTCCCATCAACTCTGACAAGCTTCCCTGTCCCTGCTGAAGAGCAGCATCCCTACAACTTGATGCTGTGACCACCATGTTTCACAGTGGGGGTGGTGTGCTTGGGGTGATGTGCAATGTTAGTTTTCCGCCACACCTACTGGCCACACGGTGCCCCTGGAAGACGTAATCTGTTTACGAAATGCAGCGTAGGGCTGAGCGGCGTCATCGCGTCACCTCCCACTGTTGTTGCGAAGACCAGCAGGACGGGCTGTCTGTGAGCATCCGGCCGGTGCCACAGACTGTTCTTCTCCAAAGAACGTTTATTCCTGAATTTACATGTGAGTGTATACTTTATTTTGTTTCAATAAAGCCTTATGATTTTACACTATCGGAGCCCTCCCCTTCTCTCTTTATGGTTACACCACTCTGCTGAGGGCCAGGTTTTTTCCGTGGATCTATCCATCTGTACTACAGTCCCTGATGTCCCATTCCAGCCACTCATCTTGGCTTTATGGTGGTCCGGAGCAGCAGGACTTAACAGCTCACTCAGACCCTCTGTAACGGGGGGTCATGGGTTTCTGGTAAGCGGCCAGGTACTCTATTTATGGTGGTGGACCCAAGCACTTATGTTTCCATATAACTGGACCTTCACTGGATTTTTACAATATACTCGGGTGTTCATATATGGACTAATACTCACAATTTTCTAAACTTTTGTTGCACAATATATTGCAGCCTTTGTTGCTAGTTTATTAATTTTTGCACACGTCCTTTTTTCATAAGATATATGGTCATATGCATATTTGAAGTTTGTTTAAGGTGATGTCTGATCACCTTTATATTTATATTCACTGTTTTTTGTCAATAGCGCGAGTCATAAGTTTATTATTGTTCCGCCACACGTAGCATTTTGCTTTTAGGCCAAAAAGTTCAATTTTGGTCTCATCTGACCAGAGCACCTTCTTCCACATGTTTGCTGTGTCCCCCACATGGCTTCTGGCAAACTGCAAACATGACTTCTTATGGCTTTCTTTCAATAATAGCTTTCTTCTTGCCACTCTTCCATAAAGGTCAGATTTATGGAGTGCACGACTAATAGTTGTCCTGAGGGACAGATTCTCCCACCTGAGCTGTGAATCTCTGCAGCTCCTCCAGAGTTACAATTGGCCTCTTGGCTTGTCAGTTTAGGTGGACGGCCATGTCTTGATAGGTTTGCAGTCGTGCCATACTCTTTCCGTTTTCGGATGATGGATTGAACAGTGCCCGGTGAGATGTTCAAAGCTTGGGTTTTTTTTTATAACCTAACCCTGCTTTAAACTTCTCCACAACTTTATCCCTGACCTGTCTGGTGTGTTTCTTGGCCTTCATGAAATTGTTTGAGGGCTTCACAGAACAGCTGTATTTATACAGAGATTAAATTACACACAAATGGACTCTATTTACTAATTAGGTGAATTCTGAAGGCAGCTGAATACAAATACATGCCACACTTTTCAGATATTTGTAAAAAAATGTTGAAAAACATTTTTAATTTTCCACTTCACAATTATGTGCCACCTTGTGTTGGTCTGTCACATAAAATCCCAATAAAATACATTTACGTTTTTGGTTGTAACATGGCAAAATGTGGAAAATTTCAAAGAGGTATGAATGCCTTTTCATGGCACTGTAAAGCCTTGTACACGATCGGATATTCCGACAGGAAATGTGTGATGACAGGCTGTTGGTGGAAAATCCGACCGTTCGTATGCTCCATCGGACAGTTGTCGGATTTTCCACGAACAAATGTTGGATAGCAGGTTTTAAAATTTTCAGCGGATAAAATGTCTGTCGGATTTTTCGAGCGTGTGTAAACAAGTCGGACAAAAGTCCAAAGTACAAAACACGCATGCTCGGAAGCATAGACAAGCGGTCGGTCTTGTAAACGAGTGTTCCCAATGGAGAATTAACATTCGTGACATGGCAAATGATGAAAGCTCGAAATGCAGCGCACAATTCTCTTCTTTAATGGGATAATAATGAAGCTGCTTTGCTGGGGATACTGATGGAGTTATTAAAAACTAATTTTCAAAGGCTTTTTTTTTCCAGTGATATCAAGAATAATATTTATTATGCTTTTTTTTTTTTTTGGGGGGCAAGTTACCACAACACCATTATCCCGTAGTTTTTAAGATCAAAGATACAACTATGTTGGTGTCCCTTGTCAATTTTACATTGTTTTTTTTTTTTAAATGTACTCGCAAACTGTCATTTGAAGTAAAACACATAGCCAAGTATTATTCTACACAATTTTTTATTGTGCATTAAAAAAAGAAAACAAATAAAATCAGACATGCTATCTGCCAATAGAACTTAACCAAAAAGTGCTTTCTTTGCATCCAATAACATACCAAATCAAATCATTAAACCAAAAAATAAAATAAAAGCCCCATGCATGTGTCCTGCTTCTTAATATAGGGGGTCAACAATGCCAAGAGTTGGTGAAAGCAGGGGTCCGTCATCCGGAGATAATTCCGAAAATCATCTGGATTATTCTCCTGGAGCTCCCGCAACAATGGCATATGACATAATTGGTCACGATTTAATAAAGCAACCAATTTTTGGTCCAAGAACTCCTCCTCCTCCTGTTCCTGGACTGGACTTGGATCAAAGCAATAACTCCAAGGCCAATAATAAATAACACGTCATCTCCTCTGATTCTGCGACATGTCGGGTTGATGAATGGCCGTTCAGAAACGAACTGAAAAGCACGAAATGAAAAGCACAAACTGAAAAGCGCGAAATGAAAAGTGCGAATCAACACTTGCCAAACTTCTACTAACATGAAATTAGCAGAAGGAGCCCAAAGGGTGGCGCTGAAGAGCTGAAAAACCACGTAGTACGTCAGTACGTTCGTGTTTGTTGGCCGACAATTCCTTGCCGTTTGTATGCAAGACAAAATCCAGGCACACGCCTTCGGACAAAAATCAGCGGTTTTGTCTGCGGAAAATCTGAACGCGCGTACGAGGCTTAAGTTAAAGAAAAGGCTGTGATGTGATTGATGGGTATCCTCACATTTGACTTGCACCTGAAATGATTGCTGGAGCAGCTGAAAAGAGGTGAAGATGACTATTACGGATGACAGCAGGGCATAATCGGGATTAAAGTGCTGCTTTTATAAAGCACATGTGTCCATGTGACTAAATGCCAAGCGTAAAAGAATAATTATCTTCTTCTATGCTTCATCTCTGTGCCACTGTAAGGCTGTAGTGCACAATATACAATATATAGGCTTCCCTATTATCCCTTACCTGAGATTCCTGAAGTAACAAGCATTGATCCCCTTATTGATGATTCATTATGCAGCATTGCTGATATTGATTAGCATCCAATTTTTCACTAAATTATTTTTCAAATACCCTCCTTTATAATACACAATATTGTCTTTGCCTATGGATCTGCATATATGCATTCTTGGTGTCCCTGGATTCAAAGTATATTTTTTGTAAACAAAATAGTCCTTAATTAAAGCTCATGTAAAAGACAGTCTAAATAAAATCACTGTTATTTTATTAAAACACGTGATGGGGAAAAATTGATGGAGTTGATAAAAACTGCTTTTATTGATCTCTGATAAAAGTTAACAGTTTGCCTGATTATTACCATCACCAATCTGCTTGGGTCCCAGAAAGAAAATATTGTGTGACCAGTATGGTTTATTGCATATGGACACATAGAATCAAAGGGAAATGGGATTTAATTAAACATCCGACTTTACTATAAACAAATGTGTACAATTTTGTGTTATTGGAAGATCACCCAGTATGCTGCAGAAACCCATAAAAAGAGAAGATAGATTTAGGGCTAGTTCACACCAGAATGTGGTGCATGCACTACTTTTGGTGTGGTCTAGGGGCACAGTAGTGCATGTGCTAATTTTGGTGTGGTCCAAGGGTGTTTTTAAGCCCGTTTAAATAAATGGCCTGAAAGTGCACTGCACCCATTTCACGATGAGTACTGAACCCAGGATCTCAGAACTGAAATTCCTTGTTGTCAACCAAAAAGTCTTCATGCTTGTTCAGTATTATTATTATTATACAGGATTTATATAGGGCCAACAGTTTGCAGTGTGCAGCACTTTACAATAAAAAGTGAGACAATACAAATACAATATAGTTCAATACAGAATAAGTAGGATGGATTTGCTCAAGGAGCTTACAATCAAAAGTGAGGGGGGAGGTGCTAATTAAGGTAATGGCTACAGGGGATGAGCTGATGGAGGTGGCTGATATAGTTTTTAGGTGGTGGGTTAGGCTTTCCTGAATAAATGGGTTTTCAAGGATCGCTTAAAGGCGGACAGGGTAGGAGCTAACCAGACATACTAGGGTAGGTAGTTCCAGAGGGTGAGAGGGACCAGAGGTTTTGAAGGTGAGCAGGAGAGGAGGTGTCGAAGGCGCTAGAGAGCAAGATGTCTTGGGATGAGGGCGATTATGTGGCTGGGGGCAGTGTTGTGGCTGGCTTTGTATGTTGTGGTTAGTATTTTTAATTTTATATGCAGGGCTAGAGGAAGCCAGTGAAGGGATTGACATAGAGTGGTGGCAGCCGCAGATCGGTTAATAAATTGTATAAGTGTAGCAGCAGCATTCAAGATAAACTGAAGTGGGGTTAGCCTGTGTAGAGGTAGGCCACCTAGAAGGCAGTTGCAGTAGTCAAGGCTGGAGATGACCAGGAATATGTTGTTTTGTGCTGTCAATGGGCGAATTCTGGAAATGTTACGGAGGTTAAGGTGTCAAGATTTAGCCAGTGCTTGGATGTTGGGGCTCAAAGGAGAGGTCAGAGTCTATAATTACACCTAGCACCCTGACATGTGGAGGGATCAATAAACTCAGGACCTCTAGACCTCCTGTATGGTTTTCCCTCTACTGGGGACAAAGCTGTATTCATTTGAAACTTGGCTGAGAGAACAACAGTGTTTATCTCACATGTGCATTTGAAGAGAGAGGAACAAAACCTGCCTATAGGGTTTTGAGAAGTCATGTTGGAAATCACTGGGCTACACCATCTCCTCCTTACAATGTCGAGTATGAATTAGTCTCCAGTGTGGACTCATTTTCTCCCTTCTTGCAGCTGCCAGTGTATAATACACTTGCTCCATTTGCTGAATTGGGTAAAGGCATTAACCGTTTTACAGTATTCACTATTGGTTTATGGCTGGCCATACACTAGCGAATTCAGGCTGGTTCCTAATGAATCAGCCAAAATTGAATCAGTCAAAATTGAATCCGTAGGTGGCCCAATTAGCACCGCGTTGCCCGACATCCTTTGACTGTCCAGTCAAATGCAGGCGCTGTTCAGGTATTGTGGAAGCAATGCATCAATTTGTGCGGTTTAAAATGTTGCTCTGTATTATTTTTCACTTAATAGCAATCTTTCTCTTTCCCCCACTCGCTCAAATTCAAATTCAAATAACTTTATTGGCAGGACCACATACATGTTAGCATTGCCAAAGCAGTTGAGTTTCTATAAGAAAAAGGAGGGGGGTGTGGGGGTAATGGGTAATATAGAGCGGAATGGGCATAAGTCCGTGTAAAGGATTTTAAAGTCCTCAGTCTTTCATGTCCCTCTCAGTCGGTGACACGCTGTCACATATTGGGTAGCAATTTTTACCATTGGCTCCTCTTCTCCCAGTAGAAATCTCTTCCTCCTCTTTTTCTTCTTTTTCCCTTGTGCGCTCTCTCTCTCTCTCTCTCTCTCTCTCTCTCTCTCTCTCTCTCTCTCTCTCTCTCTCTCTTCTCTCTCTCTCTCTTCTCTCTCCCCCCTTCTCTCTCTTCCCCCCTTCTCTCTCTTCCCCCCCTTCTCTCTCTTCCCCCCCTTCTCTCTCTTCCCCCCCCCTTCTCTCTCTTCCCCCCCCCTTCTCTCTCTTCCCCCCCCCTTCTCTCTCTTCCCCCCCCCTTCTCTCTCTCCCCCCCCTTCTCTCTCTTCCCCCCCTTCTCTCTCTTCCCCCCCTTCTCTCTCTTCCCCCCCTTCTCTCTCTTCCCCCCCTTCTCTCTCTTCCCCCCCTTCTCTCTCTTCCCCCCCTTCTCTCTCTTCCCCCCTTCTCTCTCTTCCCCCCCTTCTCTCTCTTCCCCCCCTTCTCTCTCTTCCCCCCCTTCTCTCTCTCCCCCCTTCCTCCCCCCCTTATCTCTCTCCCCCCCCCTTATCTCTCTTCCCCCCCTTATCTCTCTTCCCCCCCTTATCTCTCTCCCCCCCCCTTATCTCTCTTCCCCCCTTATCTCTCTTCCCCCCCTTATCT
>JBBDGP010004762.1:0-42978 GCA_037952835.1 Lithobates septentrionalis | reverse complement strand
CCCCACATCTATATACATATAGAGGCTGCGTTTCCCCCCCCAGATCTATATACATATAGAGGCTGCGTTCCCCCCCCCCCCAGATCTATATACATATAGAGGCTGTGTCCCCCCCCCACATCTATATACATATAGAGGCTGTGTCCCCCCCCCCACATCTATATACATATAGAGGCTGCGTTTCCCCCCCCCCCCAGATCTATATACATATAGAGGCTGCGTTCCCCCCAGATCTATATACATATAGAGGATGCGTCCCCCCCCCAGATCTATATACATATAGAGGCTGCGTCCCCCCCAGATCTATATACATATAGAGGCTGCGTCCCCCCAGATCTATATACATATAGAGGCTGCGTCCCCCCCAGATCTATATACATATAGAGGCTGTGTCCCCCCCAGATCTATATACATATAGAGGCTGTGTGTCCCCCAGATCTATATACATATAGAGGCTGTGTCCCCCCCCCACATCTATATACATATAGAGGCTGCGTTTCCCCCCCCCAGATCTATATACATATAGAGGCTGCGTCCCCCCCCCACATCTATATACATATAGAGGCTGCGTTCCCCCCCCCCCCCAGATCTATATACATATAGAGGCTGCGTTTCCCCCCCCAGATCTATATACATATAGAGGCTGCGTCCCCCCCAGATCTATATACATATAGAGGCTGTGTACCTCCCCCCAGATCTATATACATATAGAGGCTGCGTCTCCCCAGATCTATATACATATAGAGGCTGTGTCCCCCCCAGATCTATATACATATAGAGGATGCGTCCCCCCCAGATCTATATACATATAGAGGATGCGTCCCCCCCAGATCTATATACATATAGAGGCTACGCCCCCCCCCAGATCTATATACATATAGAGGCTGCGTCCCCCCCAGATCTATATACATATAGAGGCTGTGCCCCCCCAGATCTATATACATATAGAGGCTGCACCCCCCCCCCAGATCTATATACATATAGAGGCTGCGTCTACCCAGATCTATATACATATAGAGGCTGTGTCCCCCCCCAGATCTATATACATATAGAGGATGCGTCCCCCCCCAGATCTATATACATATAGAGGCTGTGTCCCCCCCACATCTATATACATATAGAGGCTGCGTTTTTCCCCCCCCCAGATCTATATACATATAGAGGCTGCGTCCCCCCCAGATCTATATACATATAGAGGCTGCGTCCCCCCCAGATCTATATACATATAGAGGCTGCATCCCCCCCAGATCTATATACATATAGAGGATGCGTCCCCCCCAGATCTATATACATATAGAGGCTGTGTCCCCCCCAGATCTATATACATATAGAGGATGCGTCCCCCCCCAGATCTATATACATATAGAGGCTGTGTCCCCCCCCCCACATCTATATACATATAGAGGCTGCGTTTCCCCCCCCAGATCTATATACATATAGAGGCTGCGTCCCCCCCACATCTATATACATATAGAGGCTGCGTTTCCCCCCCCCCAGATCTATATACATATAGAGGCTGCGTCCCCCCCCCAGATCTATATACATATAGAGGCTGCGTCCCCCCCAGATCTATATACATATAGAGGCTGCGTCCCCCCCAGATCTATATACATATAGAGGCTGCGTCCCCCCCACATCTATATACATATAGAGGCTGCGTTCCCCCCCCCCCCCAGATCTATATACATATAGAGGCTGCGTCCCCCCCAGATCTATATACATATAGAGGCTGCGTCCCCCCCAGATCTATATACATATAGAGGCTGCGTCCCCCCCAGATCTATATACATATAGAGGCTGCGTTTCCCCCCCCCAGATCTATATACATATAGAGGCTGCGTCCCCCCCCAGATCTATATACATATAGAGGCTGCGTCCCCCCCAGATCTATATACATATAGAGGCTGTGTCCCCCCCAGATCTATATACATATAGAGGCTGTGTACCTCCGAGTCCTCCGGCTATGAAGTCCGCCATGTGCGATCGGATTCCTGGAAGTGACGATCGGTGACAATATTTCCCTCTGTATTTATATCAGGAATCCGGAGAGAAGGTCAGCCTGAGATCCGATCACAAGTCAGGTGACAGACAAGCCTCCTGAGTGTTATAAAGGTGAGGCCGGCCTCCTCCTCTCACCACACAGACAGTGCAGCTTTATATGATACACCCCCCTCTTCCTGGCCTCTATATGGGCCCCCCCCCCCCCACCAGGACTTTCCTGACACTTCCTGTTCACATGGAACAAACTGTATTTTTTGCTAACATTTTATAGATATATATTTAGCAGAGACCCTAAAGAATAAAATGGTGATCGTCATCACGCGGGAAAAATACACTTTAAATAATTAAATAAAATCACCATAAATGACCCAAATTTTCTTGTAAAATATAAAATATGATGTTACACCGAGCAAATAGATACCAAACCCTTCATACAAGGCGCCCTACATATAATACACCCCTCCCCCGCGCTCTATATGGGGCCACAGCTGATTGGCTCAGGACCTGGAAGACAGCGAACATCATGGTAATCATTGGCTGCTGATTCCCCCTCCCCCAGGTATGGAAGACGTATCTCTACATTGTGCCGAGCCGGAGATCCACTTTAATTTCCTGCAACTGAAAAGAAAAATTCTTCATCAATAAATAAAGAAAATAGGGAATCTTCAGTCACAGGGGCCCCGCTGGCAGCTTCTGGGGCCCCTGAGCTCTCCGGTCACCTTCACCCTACTTGGACATCACTGGGAATAAACATTGGAAGGTCAATGAGTTCCATTCCGGGGGCAGGAGGACCCCAGAGCCGGCCAATGGGACTTCAGACTCTCCCGGCATCTCCTCTCCTGATTGGACCTTCTCCCCCCCCCCCCATCCCCCTTCCCATGACAAATGTCCCGAGTTCTATCTGATAAAGGAAAACGAATAAAACACACCGAGCCGGAGGGGGAGCGGGGGAGGGGGGGATGCTGAAGCATAAACTTCACATTCCAGTAGATATAAAGGGGGTCAGTAAGGCCCCGCCCACACAGCTTGTAAAACGCTCATCTCTGAAGCTCCAAAACGCCCAACAAACAAAATCCTGATCATTTCATTGGCCCCCGAATCACATGTGAGCTTCTATATGACCCCAAAGACTTCGATAGAAACACCGCAAAACGCTCAAAGAACAGCTCTCCGCCCCTAAACTCCTCCCCCTCCCCTCCCCCAAGTGCTTTCTATTGGCTAAACAAAAATGGCTGAAACTGTAAGACGCTTTAAAAAAGTTGCAAAAATGCTTAAAAAAAAAGCCAGCAAAACGATTTGCTCCATTCACCCCGGAGCTTACCTGAGTTCATGGCGGGATCAGATTGCATTGTGAGTAGGGATGAGCTCGATGTTCGGGTCCAACATCGGGTGTTCACCGAAGAACGAACATTATGGGAAATTCGAGCGCCACGTAACGGCCCATAATGCACTGCGGGAGCGCAGTGCATTGCTGGATGATGATTGGCCGAAGCAACCACCTGACCTGCATGCTTTGGCCAATCCCAGCGCCCTCAGCTAAGAGAGCCATAAATAGCCAAAGGCAGGGTGCCTTTGGCCAATCATGGCTCAGGGGGACTAAGTCCACGCCCCCCACACTATATAAGGCTGCCTACACATCGGCCCCGTGTAGTGTGTTGTTGGTGTGGATGGAGAGAGAATGTCATTCAGATTGAGCAGGCAGGTTATTCAGTTAGTGGCGGTGTATTTAATATATATATACAGTCAGTCTAATATATATATAGATAAATATATATGTATACTCTGCATCCAGTGTAGCCTATATATACAGTGCATTCCTCTCAAGGCCCCCTTTATGCAGATAGTATTCCTGTGGGCCCGCCAAACACACAGGAAGAAGAGGAGGAGGAGGATAACACTCAGCAGCAGTTTTCAGCAGTCTCCCCCGAAACCCAGGGAGTTGTATGTGGCTGGGAGGAGGTTGTTACAGATCATGTGATCCTTCGTGACCCAGAAGACCCTGATTCTCCAAAGCCTATGAAAGGACCCTAGGATTCGTGGTATCAAGGAGAGGGATCATTACTGACTGGCAACCCTCCTTGATCCACGTTACAAGGGTAAGGTTACAGAACTTATCCAGCCTTCGCAGAGGGAGCAGAGGATGAAATATCTTCAGGAGGCCTTGAAGAAAGGTTTGTGCAATGCGTTTCCAGACCCTGGGAGGTTACAATTTCCTGGTACTGGACAACGTGTTGCTGAATCTTCGGTCAGTCAGAGGAAGAGCGGTGGGGAAGGTGGGCGGCTGACTGATGCCTTTAAACAATTTTTCAGTCCTCAGCGCCAAGGTCTGATCGGTTCCAGCAACCATCGCCAACGTCTGCATTACATGGTGCAGGAATATCTAGGGGCAAGAGCAGACTTGGAGACCTTTCCAACTGAGCATCCACTGGGTTACTGGGTCTTGAGGATGGACCACTGGCCAGAACTTTCTCAATATGCAATTGAGCTACTGGCCTGTCCTACATCCAGTGTTCTTCCTGAACGCACATTCAGTGCTGCTGGAGGGTTTGTAACGGATCAAAGAGTGAGCTTGTCCACAGACTCCATTGATCGGCTCACATTCATAAAAATGAATCAGTCTTGGATCAGCAGCTACCAAGCACCTGATGCTGATGTAACTGATTGATTTTTCTATGGATGTGGGCTCCCTGCCTATGCTGACTATCCTATTCCTCCTCAATCTTGATGATGCTAGCTTCCAACAATATTTTTGGTTTAGGGCACCACCATCACCACCCAAGGCCCAATTTTTCTGCCCCTGTTGAACAGGGGCATGTAATGACAATTTTTGATCTAATATTTCACAGCAGGGCCCGTTCCTGCGCCCAACAAGTGTATCTGTGAGGGGTTGCAGTGTTCTGGTACCACCAACACCTAAGGCCCAATTTTTCTGCAGAGTATAAAGGGCAGGCCATATAGTATATATACTGCTGTTCAGAGTATATAGTGCCTGGGGGACCCCCATGCCATTTTTTCAAATTTTTGGTGCGGGGTTCCCTTTAATATTCATACCAGACCCAAAGAGCCTCATAATGGGACCCACCCCCCTTTTTTTTATTGATTTTTATCTATATTGCCGGGACCCGCCAATACATTACAACCGCAACATTAGAAATGTCATTTTGCTGAAGTACTGTAAAACACACGGGAAACATGCGCCCCTTTACAGGCAAACTATAGACACCCCCCAGGTACGAAATTTAAAGGAATATTTCACTTTTATTGTTTCACTTTAAGCATTATTAAAATCACTGCTCCCGAAAAAAAACGCAGTTTTTAAAACTTTTTTTGCATTGATCCATGTCCCCTGGGGCAGGACCTGGATCCCCAAACACTTCTCTGGGGCAGGACCCGGGTCCCCAAACACTCCCCTGGGGCAGGACTCGGGTCCCCAAACACTCCCCTGGGGCAGGACTCGGGTCCCCAAACACTCCCCTGGGGCAGGACCCGGGTCCCCAAACACTCCCCTGGGGCAGGACCCGGGTCCCCAAACACTCCCCTGGGGCAGGACCCGGGTCCCCAAACACTCCCCTGGGGCCTGACCCGGGTCCCCAAACACTCCCCTGGGGCCGGACCCGGGTCCCCAAACACTCCCCTGGGGCCGGACCCGGGTCCCCAAACACTCCCCTGGGGCAGGACTCGGGTCCCCAAACACTTCCCTGGGGCAGGACCCGGGTCCCCAAACACTCCCCTGGGGCAGGACCCGGGTCCCCAAACACTCCCCTGGGGCCTGACCCGGGTCCCCAAACACTCCCCTGGGGCCGGACCCGGGTCCCCAAACACTCCCCTGGGGCCGGACCCGGGTCCCCAAACCCTCCCCTGGGGCCGGACCCGGGTCCCCAAACACTCCCCTGGGGCCGGACCCGGGTCCCCAAACACTCCCCTGGGGCAGGACCCGGGTCCCCAAACCCTCCCCTGGGGCCGGACCCGGGTCCCTAAACACTCCCCTGGGGCCGGACCCGGGTCCCCAAACACTCCCCTGGGGCCGGACCCGGGTCCCCAAACACTCCCCTGGGGCAGGACCCGGGTCCCTAAACACTCCCCTGGGGCAGGACCCGGGTCCCCAAACACTCCCCTGGGGCCAGACCCGGGTCCCCAAACACTCCCCTGGGGCAGGACCCGGGTCCCCAAACACTCCCCTGGGGCCGGACCCGGGTCCCCAAACACTCCCCTGGGGCCGGACCCGGGTCCCCAAACACTCCCCTGGGGCAGGACCCGGGTCCCCAAACACTCCCCTGGGGCAGGACCCGGGTCCCCAAACACTCCCCTGGGGCCGGACCCGGGTCCCCAAACACTCCCCTGGGGCAGGACCCGGGTCCCTAAACACTCCCCTGGGGCAGGACCCGGGTCCCCAAACATTCCCCTGGGGCCGGACCCGGGTCCGCAAACACTCCCCTGGGGCAGGACCCGGGTCCCCAAACACTCCCCTGGGGCCGGACCCGGGTCCCCAAACACTCCCCTGGGGCCGGACCCGGGTCCCCAAACACTCCCCTGGGGCAGGACCCGGGTCCCCAAACACTCCCCTGGGGCAGGACCCGGGTCCCCAAACACTCCCCTGGGGCAGGACCTGGGTCCCCAAACACTCCCCTGGGGCAGGACTCGGGTCCCCAAACACTCCCCTGGGGCAGGACTCGGGTCCCCAAACACTCCCCTGGGGCCGGACCCGGGTCCCCAAACACTCCCCTGGGGCCGGACCCGGGTCCCCAAACACTCCCCTGGGGCAGGACCCGGGTCCCCAAACACTCCCCTGGGGCAGGACCCGGGTCCCCAAACACTCCCCTGGGGCAGGACCCGGGTCCCCAAACACTCCCCTGGGGCAGGGCCCGGGTCCCCAAACACTCCCCTGGGGCCGGACCCGGGTCCCCAAACACTCCCCTGGGGCAGGACCCGGGTCCCCAAACACTCCCCTGGGGCCGGATCCGGGTCCCCAAACACTCCCCTGGGGCAGGACCCGGGTCCCCAAACACTCCCCTGGGGCAGGACCCGGGTCCCCAAACACTCCCCTGGGGCAGGACCCGGGTCCCCAAACACTCCCCTGGGGCAGGACCCGGGTCCCCAAACACTCCCCTGGGGCAGGGCCCGGGTCCCCAAACACTCCCCTGGGGCCGGACCCGGGTCCCCAAACACTCCCCTGGGGCAGGACCCGGGTCCCCAAACACTCCCCTGGGGCCGGACCCGGGTCCCCAAACACTCCCCTGGGGCAGGACCCAGGTCCCCAAACACTCCCCTGGGGCAGGACCCAGGTCCCCAAACACTCCCCTGGGGCAGGACCCGGGTCCCCAAACACTCCCCTGGGGCAGGGCCCGGGTCCCCAAACACTTTTTATGACAAAAACTTGTATATAAGCCTTTAAAATGAGCACTTTTGATTTTCCAAGTTCTTGTCCCATAGACTTTAAAGGTTCACACAAATATTTTGTCTGTTCGCATGTTCTGCCGCAAACCGAACCGGGGGGGGGGGGGGGGGAGGGGTTCGGCTCATCCCTAATTGTGAGTAATGGCCGGTCTGAACACCCAACATATGGACAAGGTGAAATCACCATCCATTCACCGCTCCCTCCATACACCGCTCCCTCCATACACCGCTCCCTCCATACACCGCTCCCTCCATACACCGCTCCCTCCATACACCGCACCCTCCATACACCGCTCCCTCCATACACCGCTCCCACCATACACCGCTCCCTCCATACACCGCTCCCTCCATACACCCCTCCCTCCATACACCGCTCCCTCCATACACCCCTCCCTCCATACACCGCTCCCACCATACACCGCTCCCTCCATACACCGTTCCCTCCATACACCCCTCCCTCCATACACCGCTCCCTCCATACACCGCTCCCTCCATACACCGCTCCCTCCATACACCCCTCCCTCCATACACCGCTCCCACCATACACCGCTCCCTCCATACACCGCTCCCTCCATACACCCCTCCCTCCATACACCGCTCCCTCCATACACCCCTCCCTCCATACACCCCTCCCTCCATACACCGCTCCCTCCATACACCGCACCCTCCATACACCGCTCCCTCCATACACCGCTCCCACCATACACCGCTCCCTCCATACACCGCTCCCTCCATACACCCCTCCCTCCATACACCCCTCCCTCCATACACCGCTCCCTCCATACACCGCTCCCTCCATACACCCCTCCCTCCATACACCGCTCCCACCATACACCGCTCCCTCCATACACCGTTCCCTCCATACACCGCTCCCTCCATACACCGCACCCTCCATACACCGCTCCCTCCATACACCGCTCCCACCATACACCGCTCCCTCCATACACCGCTCCCTCCATACACCCCTCCCTCCATACACCCCTCCCTCCATACACCGCTCCCTCCATACACCGCTCCCTCCATACACCCCTCCCTCCATACACCGCTCCCACCATACACCGCTCCCTCCATACACCGTTCCCTCCATACACCCCTCCCTCCATACACCGCTCCCTCCATACACCGCTCCCTCCATACACCGCTCCCTCCATACACCCCTCCCTCCATACACCGCTCTCACCATACACCGCTCCCTCCATACACCGCTCCCTCCATACACCCCTCCCTCCATACACCCCTCCCTCCATACACCGCTCCCACCATACACCGCTCCCTCCATACACCGCTCCCTCCATACACCACACCCTCCATACACCGCTCCCTCCATACACCGCTCCCTCCATACACCGCTCCCATCATACACCGCTCCCTCCATACACCGCTCCCTCCATACACCACACCCTCCATACACCGCTCCCTCCATACACCGCTCCCTCCATACACCGCTCCCTCCATACACCGCTCCCTCCATACACCGCTCCCACCATACACCGCTCCCTCCATACACCGCTCCCTCCATCCACCGCTCCCTCCATACACCGCTCCCTCCATACACCAATCTCTCCATACACCGCTCCCTCCATACACCGCTCCCTCCATACACCCCTCCCTCCATACACCCCTCCCTCCATACACCCCTCCCTCCATACACCGCTCCCTCCATACACCGCTCCCTCCATACACCCCTCCCTCCATACACCCCTCCCTCCATACACCAATCTCTCCATACACCGCTCCCTCCATACACCGCTCCCTCCATACACCGCTCCCTCCATACACCACACCCTCCATACACCGCTCCCTCCATACACCGCTCCCACCATACACCGCTCCCTCCATACACCGCTCCCTCCATACACCGCTCCCTCCATACACCCCTCCCTCCATACACCCCTCCCTCCATACACCGCTCCCACCATACACCGCTCCCTCCATACACCGCTCCCTCCATACACCACACCCTCCATACACCGCTCCCTCCATACACCGCTCCCTCCATACACCACTCCCACCATACACCGCTCCCTCCATACACCGCTCCCTCCATACACCACACCCTCCATACACCGCTCCCTCCATACACCGCACCCTCCATACACCGCTCCCTCCATACACCGCTCCCTCCATACACCGCACCCCCCATACACCAATCTCTCCATACACCGCTCCCTCCATACACCGCACCCTCCATACACCGCTCCCTCCATACATCGCTCCCTCCATACACCGCTCCCTCCATACACCGCTCCCTCCATACACCGCTCCCTCCATACACCGCTCCCTCCATACACCGCACCCCCCATACACCAATCTCTCCATACACCGCTCCCTCCATACACCGCTCCCTCCATACACCACACCCTCCATACACCGCTCCCTCCATACACCGCACCCTCCATACACCGCTCCCTCCATACACCGCTCCCTCCATACACCGCTCCCTCCATACACCTCTCCCTCCATACACCACACCCTCCATACATCGCTCCCTCCATACACCGCTCCCTCCATACACCACACCCTCCATACACCGCTCCCTCCATACACCGCTCCCTCCATACACCGCTCCCTCCATACACCACACCCTCCATACACCGCTCCCTCCATACACCAATCTCTCCATACACCGCTCCCTCCATACACCGCTCCCTCCATACACCACACCCTCCATACACCGCTCCCTCCATACACCAATCTCTCCATACACCTCTCCCTCCATACACCGCACCCTCCATACACCGCTCCCTCCATACATCGCTCCCTCCATACACCGCTCCCTCCATACACCGCTCCCTCCATACACCGCTCCCTCCATACACCGCACCCTCCATACACCGCACCCTCCATACACCGCTCCCTCCATACACCGCTCCCTCCATACACCGCTCCCTCCATACACCGCACCCCCCATACACCAATCTCTCCATACACGTGTCCCTCCATACACCTCTCCCTCCATACACCGCTCCCTCCATACACCGCTCCCTCCATACACCGCTCCCTCCATACACCGCTCCCTCCATACACCTCTCCCTCCATACACCACACCCTCCATACACCGCTCCCTCCATACACCGCTCCCTCCATACACCGCTCCCTCCATACATCGCTCCCTCCATACACCGCTCCCTCCATACACCGCTCCCTCCGTACACCAATCTCTCCATACACCGCTCCCTCCATACACCGCTCCCTCCATACACCGCTCCCTCCATACACCGCTCCCTCCATACACCAATCTCTCCATACACCGCACCCTCCATACACCGCTCCCTCCATACACCAATCTCTCCATACACCGCTCCCTCCATACACCGCTCCCTCCATACACCTCTCCCTCCATCCACCGCTCCCTCCATACACCGCTCCCTCCATACACCGCTCCCTCCATACACCGCTCCCTCCATACACCAATCTCTCCATACACCGCTCCCTCCATACACCGCTCCCTCCATACACCGCTCCCTCCATACACCGCTCCCTCCATACACCTCTCCCTCCATCCACCGCTCCCTCCATACACCGCTCCCTCCATACACCGCTCCCTCCATACACCTCTCCCTCCATCCACCTCTCCCTCCATCCACCGCTCCCTCCATACACCGCTCCCTCCATACACCAATCTCTCCATACACCGCTCCCTCCATACACCGCTCCCTCCATACACCGCTCCCTCCATACACCGCTCCCTCCATACACCGCTCCCTCCATACACCAATCTCTCCATACACCGCTCCCTCCATACACCGCTCCCTCCATACACCGCTCCCTCCATACACCGCTCCCTCCATACACCTCTCCCTCCATCCACCGCTCCCTCCATACACCGCTCCCTCCATACACCAATCTCTCCATACACCGCTCCCTCCATACACCGCTCCCTCCATACACCTCTCCCTCCATCCACCGCTCCCTCCATACACCGCTCCCTCCATACACCGCTCCCTCCATACACCAATCTCTCCATACACCGCTCCCTCCATACACCGCACCCTCCATACACTGCTCCCTCCATACACCGCACCCTCCATACACCGCACCCTCCATACACCGCTCCCACCATACATCACTCCCTCCATACACCGCTCCCTCCATACACCTCTCCCTCCATACACCTCTCCCTCCATACACCGCTCCCTCCATACACCGCTCCCTCCATACACCGCTCCCTCCATACACCGCTCCCTCCATACACCGCTCCCTCCATACACCGCTCCCTCCATACACCGCACCCTCCATACACCGCACCCACCATACATCACTCCCTCCATACACCGCTCCCTCCATACACCGCACCCACCATACATCACTCCCTCCATACACCGCTCCCTCCATACACCTCTCCCTCCATACACCGCTCCCTCCATACACCGCTCCCTCCATACACCGCTCCCTCCATACACCGCTCCCTCCATACACCGCTCCCACCATACATCACTCCCTCCATACACCGCTCCCTCCATACACCTCTCCCTCCATACACCTCTCCCTCCATACACCGCTCCCTCCATACACCGCTCCCTCCATACACCGCTCCCTCCATACACCGCTCCCTCCATACACCGCTCCCTCCATACACCGCTCCCTCCATACACCATTCTCTCCATACACCGCTTGTCACGGACCTGGCCGGAGCAGAGGCTGTTGGAGAGGACTGTGTGCGGGCCTGTTGCCCACCGATTATGGGCCCTAGCATTTGAGGTGAATGAGAAATCCAGTCTGAACTGTATTAATCGGACTCAGTCGTGTATATATTGTATGGGGACTCCTTGCTGTGGATCTGTGTCCCTGAAGAGGGAGGGGGGGTTCCTCCAGCAGCCCCCTGCTGATAAGACTGATTCATTCTGTTGGGACACATCATGTGAGGAGATGCTGGTGTCAACTTGTGCTTATGTTAATTGAATGAGCTAATGACATTGTCCTCTATACAATGTAGGAGACGGGACGACTCCTATTGGAGCTCATGTTAATTAGGTTAGCTTTGAGTCATCCTGGTGTATAAATGTGTGTGAGATCTCAAATAAAAGTTAGTTCTGATGTACTCCAAGACTGGTGTTGTCTAGTTCTTGGGGTTCCTATAGCCAGATCCATTGGACTCGTGTTCCAGAACTTAGGAAGCGGTATATGACGGAAGCACTCAAGCGGAGTGTGGGACGTTCCGTGACATTGGTGGCAAGCAGTGGGATAGCTTCCTGAAGTCTGGGACATCCAAACCTCCAACTGGATCCAAGATCAGCATAGCAGACTTCAGTCACCCCTGCGGAGATATGGACCTGGCATCAGAATTCCCGGGGCTGCTGCGGATCATCCTTTCAACGTACACCAGGACTGTGTCTGAGGATGAATACCTGGAGCTCAGGCAGCTGATTCGGGTGGAGCTCTGGATTGCAGCCCTCCGTCTCGCTGGTATAAAACAGGGCAAGTGCTTTCCAACCCAAGAGCAACGGGCCAGTGACCAACGGGCATTGCGGATGGCATTCCTGGGAGAGCAGCCCCAGGAGCAATGGGTGACTGAGTTGGACAGGTTGGTCCAGCAGGAGATAGAGCTGGACAATCATTATCGGGCTCTGCAATGGCACGCAGAGGAGGGATATTTAGGGGAGACAACAGAATGCTCTCCGGAGGGATATGACTTTGGCGGCCCTGGATTGCTGTGGGAGAACCTTACAGATCTTTTTATGTTTGGCGATGAGGGGGAACCTGACCTTGAGGACTTGAGAGACTATAGAGAGTCTATGCTCAGTCTTGCAGGGGTCTCAGAGCTCAAACCTGATCTGGACCATTTGCTAAGGAAGGAACAGCATCTGGAAAGGGCATACAGGAAACTGCTAGAACACGTTCAGCAGCATGCCAGAGAATCGGCAGTGGAAAATCCGGAGATTGCCGTCCCCAAACCTGAAGTGCTGACAACAGGGCAGAGCTCTGCTAACCTCTGCCCAGCACTGATAACATCTTCTGGGTTCCATGGACAGGAGATGGTGAACCTCTATCCCCAGACATCAGTTGCAGAGACATGGGACTTGATAGACTTTTCTGCTGAGGAAGAACAACCTGATGAGCCTCCAGCAGAAGAGCTGCTATCAGGGCCAAAGTTCACTGTTCTCTGCCCAGCACCAACAGTGGCTTCGGCCTTCTTGAGAGAAGAGGTAGTCGGCCTTTCTCCCACAACACTGACAGGGACATGTGATTTTCTGCCAGCAGCATCTATGGAGTTAAAACAAACTTCTCCAGATGAAGATCTGGTAACTGAACAGAGGGTCCAAGACCTCTGTCCCACACTTTTACCACTTCCAGAGACTGGGGATTTAATAGACGTTTCTGTAGAGGAGGAACCACCTGGCAAACCCCCAGCAGAAGTGCTGGCAACCGGACAGAGGGTCCAAGACCTCTGCCCCACACCTGCAGCAATTGTGGAGGCCCAAGGTGAGGAGGTGGCAGTCTATCGCGAGCTGCAGATCAGGATCCAAGGAGAGAATGCAGTCATCACCTTACAACTGCAGCTTGATCTGGTGTCGGTTGATGGGGCTTCAGTCCCCACCTGTATACCCCAGGGATGCTGGGCAGTGGGCCCAGATCCCCAACAGCAGGATGGAGTGAGCCCAGTCCCCCTGTCTTCTCTCCAGCGGCAGAAAGGATTCCAGGGAGAAGGGCCAGTCCGGGCCTCTCCCCAGCGGCAGATATGTTCTCTGAGAGAGGCAGAGGTTGGCTGGGTGAGTAATACTCTGTTTGGAATAATTTGTTTGGGGTACTGTGTGGGTACAGGCAGTAGAGGACTGGAACTACTGACTAACTTCGGAGTCAACCCGTCTGGGGTCTCCTCCTATGTTAGTCTCCTGCCGAAAGGGGAGAAATGTCACGGACCTGGCCGGAGCAGAGGCTGTTGGAGAGGACTGTGTGCGGGCCTGTTGCCCACCGATTATGGGCCCTAGAATTTGAGGTGAATGAGAAATCCAGTCTGAACTGTATTAATCGGACTCAGTCATGTATATATTGTATGGGGACTCCTTACTGTGGATCTGTGTCCCTGAAGAGGGAGGGGGGGTTCCTCCAGCAGCCCCCTGCTGATAAGACTGATTCATTCTGTTGGGACACATCATGTGAGGAGATGCTGGTGTCAACTTGTGCTTATGTTAATGGAATGAGCTAATGACATTGTCCTCCATACAATGTAGGAGACGGGACGACTCCTATTGGAGCTCATGTTAATTAGGTTAGCTTTGAGTCATCCTGGTGTATAAATGTGTGTGAGATCTCAAATAAAAGTTAGTTCTGATGTACTCCAAGACTGGTGTTGTCTAGTTCTTGGGGTTCCTATAGCCAGATCCATTGGACTCGTGTTCCAGCACTTAGGAAGCGGTATATGACGGAAGCACTCAAGCGGAGTGTGGGACGTTCCGTGACACCGCTCCCTCCATACACCGCTCCCTCCATACACCACACCCTCCATACACCGCACCCTCCATACACCGCTCCCATCCGACACCGCTCCCTTCATACACCGCACCCTCCATACACCGCTCCCTCCATACACCGCTCCCTCCATACACCGCACCCTCCATACACCAATCTCTCCATACATTGCACCCTCCATACACCGCTCCCTCCATACACCGCACCCTCCATACACCGCTCCCTCCATACACCGCTCCCTCCATACACCGCTCCCTCCATACACCGCTCCCTCCATACACCGCTCCCTCCGCTCCCACCATACACCGCTCCCTCCATACACCAATCTCTCCATACACCGCTCCCTCCATACACCGCTCCCACCATACGCCGCTCCCTCCATACACTGCGCCCTGAACTTCATCAGCTCAATTCCCTAATCAATCATTTCATCGTATACAATTATAAACACCATATCGATATTTTCCCTCTGTATACAATCCCTCTGTATACAATCCCTCTGTATACAATCCCTCTGTATACAATCCCTCTATATACATATATAATTTGTGGGGCCCTATGACGGGGACAAATGTGGATCACATAAAGACGTGAGAAGACTTTCACCATAGACCTGAGGTGTGTTTTGGTTGTCTGGTGTGCCAAGAAAAGAATCGATCGGGAAGTAATTCTTTGTGTCATCGTTGGGCCAGCTTGGTGAAGGCCTGTACCATTTCCACCCGAGGATTTAGAATGTATCTGGTGAAGCGGGCAGATTTCCATCCGCCTAATTTCTTGATCACATGGTCTGGGAGATGCACCGATCCGGAAGGAATGTCCGGCATACTGACCGGGCTCAAGGCCCAAGCTGACCAGTAGGATCCTAACTTGCCTGATCAATTGGCTGCCACTTAGGGGGCTGGCCGAGAAAGGCAGCAACAGGATCGAGTCTGATTGGCTGGGTAGATGAGACCGTAGTCGGTCGAGCACTATTACTGGGCACCAGGCGTTCTTAGTCTGAAAGAGGTTGATGTTGACCCCGAGTCCGGATTGTTGAGTCTTGGTGACCGTAAGATGGAGGACATAACGGTTATGAAAGCGAGTCAAGTGGTGTCTGTAAAGCATCTGGCTGCCAGTGCCACTAAAGGTGAACTCGTTCGGCTGCAGAAAACCATAGAAGGCCAGGCAGATGGCCGCTTGAATGACTAGACTGGGCAAAACTCAGAATGGGGAATGTGTGAGGATCTCAGACATGTCCCTAAAGATGGCACTTGTGATGGGCAAGCGTTTGCCATTGGTCATGGGCTGATGCTTCTAGATGCCACGTAGGAGAGATCTTACTGAATGGGCCATGAACACAGATGGCTTTCTGGGGTCCTATAAGGACAGGAAATGCTGGATGGCGGCTAGGTATAGTCTGATGGTGCTAAGAGAAAGGGCCAGCTACGTGTAGCAATACGATACACGGGCTGGACGTGTCTGATGTCACCCGTGGTTGCTCCGGGGTATGAGGCTAGAAACCTGCAGTAGGTGTTCCAAGCCGTGCAATAGACCTTTAGTGTGTTGCGGGCCAAGGAGTGGCTAATAAGCTGGGTTACGTTTGCCAAGATGTGGCTTCAATCCATTGTTGGCTGTGACCAAGGTGGGATAGGGGTAGTCGTTGGGTCGGCTCCAGGTTCCAGCTGGAAGAATGAGATCAAATTTGAGGAGACAGCGCATCTGCTGCGACATTGCATTTGTCAGGAATGGGCTTACAGCGAATGTTAAACTGGTGATGCAGTGACAATTGCACCAGTTGATGGGGAGCGACTTGGACCTGCCCTTATTGATATCGGCCGTAGCCTGTAGAAAAGAGCACCGTTTGTCCTGGCCATGTGTGGCCCCAGACCTGGGCAGCTGCCATAATGGAATATAGCTCGAACAATGATGAAGATTGAGTAAAGCCAGGAATTAGGAGGATTTCTGGAGGCCAAGGACCAGCGATGGCCAAACATTGCTGCAAAGTCTGTGGAGGCTGCGGCATCTGTAACTACCTGTGGTGACTACGCGGATGCTGACGTAATGAACATTGATATGCCGTTCCAGTTGGTGACAAACTCATCCCACATTGCTAAGTCCGCTATCGCTGCTGGGTCTAACCTGAGGATTTGGTCAGGGTCTTGTACTTGGGTAAGGAAAACCAAGAGCCGTGAGATGAAAGACCGCCCCTGAGGAATAATTCTCATAGCAAAATTCAGCATCCCTAACAAGGACTGCAGCTGTCTCTTGGTACACCCTTGCAACAAGTCATGAATAACCGACCTAATATGGGCTGATTTGTCAGAAGGAAGGCTGGCCTACATGATCCACATATCCAGAGTGAGGCCTAGGAAGGTGATGGAATGTGCCAGGCCTTCCACTTTATGTTTGGCTATGGGCACGTTGAGGTTGTTAAACACTCTTAACTTGTCTAGGTCTACCACCAGGGGTATGTCTGACCGTTCGATGAGCAGAAAATCATTGAGGTAATAGAGGACCATCTGACATCGGGCCTGGTGCGATAAGATCCATGTAAGGGACTGGGTGAAAATGTTGAACAGCCACGAGCTGTGTGATAGACTCACCTGGGACAGAGTCTTTAGGAGGGGACTGAATGCTATTATCAGGAACCATGAATCAGACCGAGACAGAAGTAAAGTTAAATCACACTTGTTTAATAATAAGGTAAGCAGAGTCAAAACAAGCCAGAGTTCAGTAACCAGATCGGGTAGTCAGCCAAGCAAATGTCAGAGAGCCAGAGATAAACGTAGTAGTACAGCAAGCAGGATCAGGAGCCAGAAGGAACGTCAGCCTAGCAAGTCTTCAACAGGAACGCAGGAGATGGTTTCTTGTGATGTTGATGAAGGCAGAGATCAAGTGAGCTGGACAACTTTAAGTAGACAGGACTGACGAGCAGAATCAACAACAGCTGGGTAACTGTGGAGAGAGAGATGGGAACTGGCAATTAGCCGACAGCTGAGCGGTCAGCTCAGAGGAGGAAGGGCTGAGCCCAGCTGTGACAGCTGGCCTCTTGCCTACTGACTTTGGGCCCTGGTATTTGAGGGAGCTACAAGCATTTAGGAAGATATTCTGTTATGTAATGCCAAAGGAGGCCATGATGGTCTCGGCCAGCTTGGGACTCGGACAGATATATGTGAAAGGAATGCTGATTAATGAGATCTGGAAAGCCCGGGTCTTTCACCCAATAGTTTATTGTCTCATTTTGTTGGGGACTCTTTGCTGGGTGGTTTGGGGTGTGGCTGTATTCCAATGTTCTATTGTGTCTGCCTTGGATATTATGGGATGTGTATGTATATTAACTGTGAGATTGGTGGGGGCGAATTCCTGCTGATTGGACAGTCTACCCTGCCCGGAATGCAAAGGGGGGGTGGGGGAGTGTCCAGAGTATTACCTGTGTTTTCAATAAACAGTCCATGTTCAGCAACCAAAAGAGTATTGTCTAGTTATTGGTTGTCAACGATTTGGAATATCTGATATCTATATTCAGACTGGGAGGACGCGGTATAGACGAAAGCACTCAAACGGAGTGTGGGACGTTTTGTTACAGGCTGCTTTTGTACCTGAAGGTCAACTTGGTAGCAAAGTAATGGGCATCCCTCCATTTATTGCCGTGCCACCGCCAGAGGGATGGCTCGATAGGCAGGAGTTTAAATACATCTGAGATGTCCGCCTTGGACAGCCAGGCCCTGGTACCTATTTTAATGATGGCCTGGATGGCAGTCAACTGACGCGTACTTGAGGGAAAATTCCTCGGAAGGAATCAGGAGATTCAGACTTAGGATATGTAAAGAATGAGGTGCAGATAGATTGTACACTAAGCAAAGTTTATTGGGGAACTTTCCCTTTGACAAGCCCAATAGGGTTGACTCTCCAGGTCTGAAAAGGTGACTGTGAGGGCTGATGCTGAACCCTTTGTCTAGTTCAGCCTGTAGCCGGGTGTCTATGGCCTGTTCATCGATAGCCGCTGACTGGAGGTTCTGGCATTCATAAGTGGGGTAGAGTGATGAAGCCGGTGTGATATCCTGCCATGAAGCCGTGTCCCAGGAATACGGCCAGTGAAGGGGTGTGTGGAGAGGTAGAACCCAACCAAAGGACATCCACCTGGCTTAGTCAGGACTTGTTTGGCTGCTTTAAGTGACATGTGACCTTGGGGTGTGCCTTATGACATGGGGCGCCTTGTGGCTGCCTCGGAGTTTGTGTGAGTGGAAGACTGGCAGAGCGGGGAGCGTAGACCAGCAAAGTGGTGACAAAACAGTTCTGTGTCGGTGATACTCCAGTCTATCTTGGTCTGGAACTGGGCAAGCCTGGCTGCTGCTTTGTCTGAAAATGACCAATGGTAGTCAAAGGAGTATCCTCCATACTTGTAACCGAAGTCCATCACTGTGTGGAGATAGAATTCCAGCCTCCTCCTGGGGGTGGCTGAACAAAGGACATCTCTGAACATCCCGAAAGCCGGGGCAAACTCAGTAACCGTCAGCTTACGATTTGAGCCTTGGCTCTTCTGACTTCATGACCAATGAAATGTCCCCCCAGGCGTGCGACTTATTTTCAGCCAGATTGTGGACTGAAAGGGATGCCAGGCTGACATCGCTGCCCTCCAGGATGTTCTTCCTGACACTGGCCGGGACAAGATGAGCGGGGAGGATGGAGGGTGTGGACTCTGGTGGACCTGCTGGAGGAGATGCTGTTATCGGGAGTCGGGGAGGCTCATGGGTGGGCGCACTTAAAAAACTGTCACTCTGGTCTGGACATCAGACTGTTGAGGCTAAAGCAGGCCATACACGGTCGAATTTCCAACAAATTTTCTTTCAAAATCAGAAAGTTCGGTTTTTTTTTTTGTGCTCCGATGGCGAAATTCGGCCGACCAAGCCTTCAATTTCACCGCGTGTTGCTACAAAAAAGAATTTTCTTGGCGGGAATCTTCTTTTCTCTCCGTAAATTTTCTTTTCCTATTACATTTCTCGCACGATTCTCCCATCATTGATTAGAAAATCGTTTGTTTTTCAAAAAATTTCCAGCATGTCCGATTCCTTAAATTTGATTGCCGCACGAAAATCGGTTGTTGTTGCCGCCCCACTAATGGTGCGAAATTCATACGAAATTCGAACCGTGTATGGCCGGCATTAGGAAGAGACCAAGGAGTCCAGCTGGGAAATGGCCTAGGAAATGGATTGCAAGGAGGCCTGCTGAGTGCTAGGCCCAACTGAAGAGAATCCTGAAGAGCTCTGCCTTCCTGGCTGTAGCGGGGGTAGGGAATGGCCTTGTGTCTCAGCTCTGCTATGAGCTTGTGGATGGTCCATCCCCTGAGGGACTGCACGGTGCCGCTTTCTGGAGGGTGACAGTGGGGCGGGTGTGAAGTCCTCATTGCCGGTGTTCTGACGAGAAGTGTCCTCCTATCAGATAGTGTCCGCCCCGTACTGTGCAGGCGCAGCGCCTGCACAGTACGGAGGAGAAGGAGATGCCGAAAGTGTCCGAAGTTGATCTGCTGACCATCAGCTGTACACGGCGCTTGGGCACTTGTTAGTGATGGCTGTGTAAGAGGGCCCCTCGCTTTGCTCGCCACGCTTCGGGCACGACCTCGCTGCGCTTGGCATCTATTTATTCTAACTCTATGTCCACTTGGATAGTAGGGAATGAACCTGGACACAGGGTGAGAATAAAAGCGCAGGCGCCGTGTACAGCTGACCATCAGCTGTTGAACTTCGGAGACTTTCGGCTCTCGTTTGTCCTCTGTACTGCGCCTGCACACTACAGGGCGGACACTTTTGGATGGGGGACAGTATTCGACAAGACACCGTCCTGTGATATGGCTCCAGATAGAAGACAAAAACAAAGGGGCGCATGTGTTGGGAGTCCTAGGATAGTGAGTGGAGGGGGATACAGGAAAAAGATAAGAGCCGAATGTTCTGTTGTGTAGAACTCTGTAGAGTGAAAATTTAGAAAACTCAAAAGAGTGTGGCAACCGAGGTGAGCCAGGAGGTGACAATGACTCGGGTGCCCATCTGTGCTGCAGTGGCAGCTGGTGCTCCAAATTTTTGGGGGGGCAAACAAACTGAAAAATTCTGAAAAAAAACCCATCAATTGCAGCCTCTGTGAGACCATTCCTCCCCCTCCCCCCTGCTCGCCATCAGACCGGGACTTACCCCATGGCTCCTGCATCCTCCATGGTTCCCGTGTGTCTCCTCCTCCATTCTGTGGGGCGTGGAGCACACCGGCAGTACCTCGCGGGAGGAGGAGGTCCGGGACTTACCCCATGGCTCCTGCATCCTCCATGGTTCCCGTGTGTCTCCTCCTCCATTCTGTGGGGCGTGGAGCACACCGGCAGTACCTCACGGCGGGAGGAGGTCCGGGACTTACCCCATGGCTCCTGCATCCTCCATGGTTCCCGTGTGTCTCCTCCTCCATTCTGTGGGGTGTGGAGCACACCGGCAGTACCTCGCGGGAGGAGGTCCGGGACTTACCCCATGGCTCCTGCATCCTCCATGGTTCCCGTGTGTCTCCTCCTCCATTCTGTGGGGTGTGGAGCACACCGGCAGTACCTCGCGGGAGGAGGTCCGGGACTTACCCCATGGCTCCTGCATCCTCCATGGTTCCAGTGTGTCTCCTCCTCCATTCTGTGGGGCGTGGAGCACACCGGCAGTACCTCGCGGGAGGAGGTCCGGGACTTACCCCATGGCTCCTGCATCCTCCATGGTTCCCGTGTGTCACCTCCTCCATTCTGTGGGGCGTGGAGCACACCGGCAGTACCTCGCGGGAGGAGGAGGACCGGGACTTACCCCATGGCTTTTGCATCCTCCATGGTTCCCGTGTGTCTCCTCCTCCATTCTGTGGGGCGTGGAGCACACCGGCAGTACCTCGCGGGAGGAGGAGGTCCGGGACTTGCCCCATGGCTCCTGCATCCTCCATGGTTCCCGTGTGTCTCCTCCTCCATTCTGTGGGGCGTGGAGCACACCGGCAGTACCTCACGGCGGGAGGAGGTCCGGGACTTACCCCATGGCTCCTGCATCCTCCATGGTTCCCGTGTGTCTCCTCCTCCATTCTGTGGGGCGTGGAGCACACCGGCAGTACCTCACGGCGGGAGGAGGTCCGGGACTTACCCCATGGCTCCTGCATCCTCCATGGTTCCCGTGTGTCTCCTCCTCCATTCTGTGGGGCGTGGAGCACACCGGCAGTACCTCGCGGGAGGAGGAGGTCCGGGACTTGCCCCATGGCTCCTGCATCCTCCATGGTTCCCGTGTGTCTCCTCCTCCATTCTGTGGGGCGTGGAGCACACCGGCAGTACCTCGCGGGAGGAGGTCCGGGACTTACCCCATGGCTCCTGCATCCTCCATGGTTCCCGTGTGTCTCCTCCTCCATTCTGTGGGGTGTGGAGCACACCGGCAGTACCTCGCGGGAGGAGGTCCGGGACTTACCCCATGGCTCCTGCATCCTCCATGGTTCCAGTGTGTCTCCTCCTCCATTCTGTGGGGCGTGGAGCACACCGGCAGTACCTCGCGGGAGGAGGTCCGGGACTTACCCCATGGCTCCTGCATCCTCCATGGTTCCCGTGTGTCACCTCCTCCATTCTGTGGGGCGTGGAGCACACCGGCAGTACCTCGCGGGAGGAGGAGGTCCGGGACTTACCCCATGGCTCCTGCATCCTCCATGGTTCCCGTGTGTCTCCTCCTCCATTCTGTGGGGCGTGGAGCACACCGGCAGTACCTCACGGCGGGAGGAGGTCCGGGACTTACCCCATGGCTCCTGCATCCTCCATGGTTCCCGTGTGTCTCCTCCTCCATTCTGTGGGGCGTGGAGCACACCGGCAGTACCTCGCGGGAGGAGGAGGTCCGGGACTTGCCCCATGGCTCCTGCATCCTCCATGGTTCCCGTGTGTCTCCTCCTCCATTCTGTGGGGCGTGGAGCACACCGGCAGTACCTCGCGGGAGGAGGAGGTCCGGGACTTACCCCATGGCTCCTGCATCCTCCATGGTTCCCGTGTGTCTCCTCCTCCATTCTGTGGGGCGTGGAGCACACCGGCAGTACCTCACGGCGGGAGGAGGTCCGGGACTTGCCCCATGGCTCCTGCATCCTCCATGGTTCCCGTGTGTCTCCTCCTCCATTCTGTGGGGCGTGGAGCACACCGGCAGTACCTCGCGGGAGGAGGAGGTCCGGGACTTACCCCATGGCTCCTGCATCCTCCATGGTTCCCGTGTGTCTCCTCCTCCATTCTGTGGGGCGTGGAGCACACCGGCAGTACCTCGCGAGAGGAGGTCCGGGACTTACCCCATGGCTCCTGCATCCTCCATGGTTCCCGTGTGTCACCTCCTCCATTCTGTGGGGCGTGGAGCACACCGGCAGTACCTCGCGAGAGGAGGTCCGGGACTTACCCCATGGCTCCTGCATCCTCCATGGTTCCCGTGTGTCACCTCCTACATTCTGTGGGGCGTGGAGCACACCGGCAGTACCTCGCGAGAGGAGGTCCGGGACTTACCCCATGGCTCCTGCATCCTCCATGGTTCCCGTGTGTCACCTCCTCCATTCTGTGGGGCGTGGAGCACACCGGCAGTACCTCGCGGGAGGAGGAGGTCCGGGACTTACCCCATGGCTCCTGCATCCTCCATGGTTCCCGTGTGTCTCCTCCTCCATTCTGTGGGGCGTGGAGCACACCGGCAGTACCTCGCGGGAGGAGGAGGTCCGGGACTTGCCCCATGGCTCCTGCATCCTCCATGGTTCCCGTGTGTCTCCTCCTCCATTCTGTGGGGCGTGGAGCACACCGGCAGTACCTCACGGCGGGAGGAGGTCCGGGACTTACCCCATGGCTCCTGCATCCTCCATGGTTCCCGTGTGTCACCTCCTCCATTCTGTGGGGCGTGGAGCACACCGGCAGTACCTCGCGAGAGGAGGTCCGGGACTTACCCCATGGCTCCTGCATCCTCCATGGTTCCCGTGTGTCACCTCCTACATTCTGTGGGGCGTGGAGCACACCGGCAGTACCTCGCGAGAGGAGGTCCGGGACTTACCCCATGGCTCCTGCATCCTCCATGGTTCCCGTGTGTCACCTCCTCCATTCTGTGGGGCGTGGAGCACACCGGCAGTACCTCGCGGGAGGAGGAGGTCCGGGACTTACCCCATGGCTCCTGCATCCTCCATGGTTCCCGTGTGTCTCCTCCTCCATTCTGTGGGGCGTGGAGCACACCGGCAGTACCTCGCGGGAGGAGGAGGTCCGGGACTTGCCCCATGGCTCCTGCATCCTCCATGGTTCCCGTGTGTCTCCTCCTCCATTCTGTGGGGCGTGGAGCACACCGGCAGTACCTCACGGCGGGAGGAGGTCCGGGACTTACCCCATGGCTCCTGCATCCTCCATGGTTCCCGTGTGTCTCCTCCTCCATTCTGTGGGGTGTGGAGCACACCGGCAGTACCTCGCGGGAGGAGGTCCGGGACTTACCCCATGGCTCCTGCATCCTCCATGGTTCCAGTGTGTCTCCTCCTCCATTCTGTGGGGCGTGGAGCACACCGGCAGTACCTCGTGGGAGGAGGTCCGGGACTTACCCCATGGCTCCTGCATCCTCCATGGTTCCCGTGTGTCACCTCCTCCATTCTGTGGGGCGTGGAGCACACCGGCAGTACCTCGCGGGAGGAGGAGGTCCGGGACTTACCCCATGGCTTCTGCATCCTCCATGGTTCCCGTGTGTCTCCTCCTCCATTCTGTGGGGCGTGGAGCACACCGGCAGTACCTCGCGGGAGGAGGAGGTCCGGGACTTGCCCCATGGCTCCTGCATCCTCCATGGTTCCCGTGTGTCTCCTCCTCCATTCTGTGGGGCGTGGAGCACACCGGCAGTACCTCACGGCGGGAGGAGGTCCGGGACTTACCCCATGGCTCCTGCATCCTCCATGGTTCCCGTGTGTCTCCTCCTCCATTCTGTGGGGCGTGGAGCACACCGGCAGTACCTCACGGCGGGAGGAGGTCCGGGACTTACCCCATGGCTCCTGCATCCTCCATGGTTCCCGTGTATCTCCTCCTCCATTCTGTGGGGCGTGGAGCACACCGGCAGTACCTCGCGGGTGGAGGAGGTCCGGGACTTACCCCATGGCTCCTGCATCCTCCATGGTTCCCGTGTGTCTCCTCCTCCATTCTGTGGGGCGTGGAGCACACCGGCAGTACCTTACGGCGGGAGGAGGTCCGGGACTTACCCCATGGCTCCTGCATCCTCCATGGTTCCCGTGTGTCTCCTCCTCCATTCTGTGGGGTATGGAGCACACCGGCAGTACCTCGCGGGAGGAGGTCCGGGACTTACCCCATGGCTCCTGCATCCTCCATGGTTCCAGTGTGTCTCCTCCTCCATTCTGTGGGGCGTGGAGCACACCGGCAGTACCTCGCGGGAGGAGGTCCGGGACTTACCCCATGGCTCCTGCATCCTCCATGGTTCCCGTGTGTCACCTCCTCCATTCTGTGGGGCGTGGAGCACACCGGCAGTACCTCGCGGGAGGAGGAGGTCCGGGACTTACCCCATGGCTCCTGCATCCTCCATGGTTCCCGTGTGTCTCCTCCTCCATTCTGTGGGGCGTGGAGCACACCGGCAGTACCTCACGGCGGGAGGAGGTCCGGGACTTGCCCCATGGCTCCTGCATCCTCCATGGTTCCCGTGTGTCTCCTCCTCCATTCTGTGGGGCGTGGAGCACACCGGCAGTACCTCGTGGGAGGAGGAGGTCCGGGACTTACCCCATGGCTCCTGCATCCTCCATGGTTCCCGTGTGTCTCCTCCTCCATTCTGTGGGGCGTGGAGCACACCGGCAGTACCTCGCGGGAGGAGGAGGTCCGGGACTTGCCCCATGGCTCCTGCATCCTCCATGGTTCCCGTGTGTCTCCTCCTCCATTCTGTGGGGCGTGGAGCACACCGGCAGTACCTCGCGGGAGGAGGAGGTCCGGGACTTGCCCCATGGCTCCTGCATCCTCCATGGTTCCCGTGTGTCTCCTCCTCCATTCTGTGGGGCGTGGAGCACACCGGCAGTACCTCACGGCGGGAGGAGGTCCGGGACTTACCCCATGGCTCCTGCATCCTCCATGGTTCCCGTGTATCTCCTCCTCCATTCTGTGGGGCGTGGAGCACACCGGCAGTACCTCGCAGGAGGAGAAGGTCCGGGACTTACCGGACTGTTGGGACCTCTCCTGTGTCAGCGGCAGAGGAGCCCCATCCTCTAGCTTCCTCCCCTGTGTGTCTCTTCCGCCAAAGTGCCGGCTTTGGCCAATTGGGAAACGGGTCTCACTGACCTGCCTCCTGCTTGGCGGGGAGGCACTGTGGTGTAAAAATAGCCAGAATTCGCTATGGTCACACAACTGGGAGGGATCAGGGCGCATTCTCTGCCTATTAGAGCCTCAGACTCTAATCGGATGCAAAAAAAACACCCCCCTCCCCCCCCATGCTGCCATAAGAGTCCATGCGTCCAGTGTCCTGATAGGGGCCGGGTGCATGGATAGGGGGGCGGGGGGGGGGGCGGTGCCCACAATTCATGGGCCGCCCCTGCTGTGCTGAACACAAACCTGTGACCCTGAACCCGGGGCAGGAAGCTGACGTCTGGCATGACCTACGTGGGAATGTTGGGGTCTGTAGCCGGTGACGTGTGATCGGTCTGCACTGTCCGCAAACTCAATGTTTAGCGACCTTGTGTGTGAGGTGAAAGGTCGCCCTTCGAAAACAAAGTGTAATGCAGAGACATATATGTGACCAGAACGATCGTCCGATGAGCAAATAATGTGTGTGATGTAATGATGGTGAAAGTTCTACAGGATAATGTGATAGAGAAATACACACCGGACTGACCCCCAGGAGCCAAACCCACCCAAAACCTGCACTAAGGGGGACATACGTGTGTGTGTTAGAGAATATCTACCATCTCTGACAAAAGTAAGTACACCCCTCAGTGACATTTGTGTAAATCTTTTCTTCTCTCTTTTCATGTGACAACACTGAAGAAATGACACTTGTCTACAATGTAAAGTAGTGAGTGTACAGCTTGTATAACAGTGTAAATTTGCTGTCCCCTCAAAATAACTCAACACACAGCCATTAATGTCTAAACCGCTGGCAACAAAAAGTCAGTACACCCCTAAGTGAAAATGTCCAAATTGGGCCCAATTAGCCATTTTCCCTCCACGGTGTCATGTGACACAAACAGGTATAAATCCACGAGACACAACATACTGTGAGAAGAAGACATACATATGTAACCTGGGAATGGGCAGCGTCTCTCCTCCCCTCTGTCTTCCTCTGCCCGCACTCAGTCTGTAGAGCTCCTCCCTCTTCCCCGCACTCAGTCTGTAGAGCTCCTCCCTCTTCCCCGCACTCAGTCTGTAGAGCTCCTCCCTCTTCCCCGCACTCAGTCTGTAGAGCTCCTCCCTCTTCCCCGCACTCAGTCTGTAGAGCTCCTCCCTCTTCCCCGCACTCAGTCTGTAGAGCTCCTCCCTCTTCCCCGCGCTCAGTCTGTAGAGCTCCTCCCTCTTCCCCGCACTCAGTCTGTAGAGCTCCTCCCTCTTCCCCGCACTCAGTCTGTAGAGCTCCTCCCTCTTCCCCGCACTCAGTCTGTAGAGCTCCTTCCTCTTCCCCGCACTCAGTCTGTAGAGCTCCTCCCTCTTCCCCGCACTCAGTCTGTAGAGCTCCTCCCTCTTCCCCGCACTCAGTCTGTAGAGCTCCTCCCTCTTCCCCGCACTCAGTCTGTAGAGCTCCTCCCTCTTCCCCGCGCTCAGTCTGTAGAGCTCCTCCCTCTTCCCCGCACTCTGTCTGTAGAGCTCCTCCCTCTTCCCCGCACCTTGTCTGTAGAGCTCCTCCCTCTTCCCCGCACTCAGTCTGTAGAGCTCCTCCCTCTTCCCCGCACTCAGTCTGTAGAGCTCCTCCCTCTTCCCCGCACTCAGTCTGTAGAGCTCCTCCCTCTTCCCCGCACTCAGTCTGTGTCAGAGTCCTGGATGTGAGGCCGAATTGCAGAGGGGGCGCCCCTTGCGGCTAAGTGCAGCGTAACCCTGGGAGTGAGACAGGGAGTACGGTGCCCAAAGGTGCACGGGTTGCCAGATCGCAGTTGCTGAGTAGCAGATAGCAGGGAGCTGCTAGGGTGCGCTGGTAAGGTTGAAGGGCAACCGTGCAAGGAGGGATTCCAGGTATGGAGCCGTGGAGCAACCAGGAGCGGAGTCAGAGCCAGGCCAATGGTCATTCAGCACAGGAATCAGTCCAAGGTGAGGTACAGCAGGATAATCAGGAACAGAGAAGGTAGCCGAGCCGGGGGTCAAACACAGGAGGACGATCAAGGTACAAATGCGGAGCCGAAGAATAGTCAGATACAAGCCGGGGTCAATGCAGGCGGAATACTGGAGCAGTCAGGCTAGCCGAGTAGTAACAGGAAGCAGATATCACAACAGGAACCAGGAACAAGGAAAACAGGAAGCTGATGATAATCCAGCAACCAGCATGAACCAGCAGCAGGCTTAAATAGGCAGAAGGGCGCCACCATGAGGAATACTGGCAGAATTACCCGTCCTACGGTTATCACCCTGACAGTGCCCCCCCCCTAGGGGCAGCCTCCGGATGCCCAATCTGGCCCATTTTTCAGGGTATCGGGCTTGAAACCTCTGCAACAGTCTAGGGGCATGAATGTTATCTGCTGGTTCCCAAGAATTATCTTCTACAGAGTAACCTTTCCATTTAACAAGAAATTGAACAGTCCTACCTCTCCGACGGCAGTCCAGAATGGCTTCTACTTCGTATTCTGTTTCATTGTCCACCAAGATTGGAGGGGGCGGAGCTTCTTCTCTCCCTGGAAAAGGACTGGAGACAACAGATTTTAATAAAGAAACATGGAACACTGGGTGAATTTTATAGGAACTTGGTAAAGACAATTCAAATGCCACTGGGTTAATTTCCTTCTTAATTGTGAATGGACCGATAAACCTTGGTCCTAACTTCCGGGAGGGGCAAGGCAGCTTAAGATTTGTTGAGGAAAGCCACACTCTATCTCCAACCTTAAAGACGGGATCTCTCCTCCCCTTGTCATAATGTTTCTTATAATTCTCTTGGGCTTTCTGCATAGTTGCCTGGAGAGTTAGGAAATTAGCCTGAATGGCGTTTATCCTGTCCTGGACTGCGGGGACTGAGGTCTCTGGTATAACATTAGGCAAGAATGAGGGATGGAAACCGTAGTTGGCCCAGAAAGGTGACTGATTGGTGGAAGCGTGGATTGAGTTGTTGTATGCAAACTCCGCACACGGGAGTAGCAAGGACCAGTCATCCTGGGAGAAGGAGCAGAAGCAACGTAAGTACTGTTCTAAAGTTTGATTAGTTCTTTCGGTTTGGCCGTTGCTCTGAGGATGGTAAGCTGAAGATAGGCACACTCTAATGGAAAGCGTTTTGCAGAGCTCCTTCCAGAACTTAGAGGTGAATTGCACCCCTCTGTCGGACACAATGTTGCTCGGTAGGCCGTGAAGTCTGACTATCTCCTTTATGAATATCTTCGCCGTGTCAGCAGCAGATGGTGTACCCATCATGGGCAAGAAATGCGCCATCTTGGACAGGCGGTCAACGACTACCAAGATGGTTGTAAATTTCTCCGAGGGTGGTAACTCTACTATGAAATCCATAGATATTTCTTTCCATGGTTGCTCCGGCACAGGCAATGGGCGTAGTAGACCCCAAGATCTGACGTTAGACCCCTTGTTACGTTGACAAATGGTGCAGGAACTGACATATTCCCTGCAGTCAGGCTTTAGAGTGGGCCACCAAAAAGATCGTTGAACAAGCTCCAAAGTCTTTCTTACCCCGAAGTGACCAGCAAGTTGGTGGTCATGTAAAGTCTTTAGGACCTGGGCTCTGGCTTGTTGCGGAACAAAAATTTTGTTCTGATACCAAAGAAAACCTTCCTGGTTTCTTAAAGACAGTGCTTCTGGTTCAGAGCATTGGGAGGAAGCTTGTTTCAGTGAGGAACTCAGGTCGGTCTGAATCATGAGAAAGTTCTGTGGAGATAATATAGTGCTAGGAGTAATTTCTTCGGGAGTGTCAGGAAACATCCGGGACAAGGCATCGGCCTTCCCGTTCTTAGACCCCGGGCGGAAGGATATATGAAAATTGAATCTGGCAAAAAACAAGGCCCATCGAGCTTGTCGGGGTCTCAATCGTTTAGCCGTGCGAAGATACTCCAGGTTTCTGTGATCCGTGAATATCATGATGGGATGCTGAGCACCTTCAAGGAGGTACCGCCATTCCTCCAGGGCAGTTTTAATAGCCAAGAGCTCTCGATCTCCCACATCATAATTCCTTTCAGACGGACTCATCTTCCGCGAGGAGAAGGCCACAGGATGGAGTAACGACTTAGAACCCTGACGTTGGGATAAGACTGCTCCTGTGGCAACTTCAGAGGCGTCAACCTCTAAGATGTAAGGGAGGGCCGGATCAGGATGTTGCAGGATAGGTGCGGAGGTAAAGAGGGATTTGAGCTTATCAAAAGCTGATTGGGCTTCTGAAGACCACAGGAACCGAGTATGTAAACGGGTAACTTGGGTGATTGGTGAGATGATGGAGGAAAAGTTCTTTATAAACCTCCTATAAAAGTTTGCAAACCCCACGAATCTTTGTACTCCCTTTTTATCCGATGGAGTTGGCCAGTCCAAGATTGCCTGTACCTTTTGCGGGTCCATGGCAACACCACCAGTTGAGATAATTAGCCCCAGGAATTGTATTGACTCTTTTTCAAAATCACACTTCTCTGCTTTTACATAGAGTTTGTGCTTACGTAGAGTGTGCAGAACTGTCCTTACATGTGTACGATGGAGCTCCAGGGTGGTTGAAAATATCAGGATATCATCCAGGTAGATGATGACGAAGTAATCCAGAAATTCTCGAAAGATATCGTTTACAAAATGTTGGAATGTGGCCGGGGCGTTGCACAATCCAAATGGCATCACTAAGTACTCGAAATGTCCAAAGCGAGTTCTAAATGCTGTCTTCCATTCGTCACCCTCTCGGATGCGAACGAGATTGTAGGCTCCTCGAAGGTCAAGCTTAGTAAATATTCGGGCAGTACGGAGTCTCTGGAAAAGTTCCGGAACTAGAGGAAGAGGGTAACGGTTTTTTATAGTGATTTTATTGAGCTCCCTGTAATCCACACATGGTCTTAGGGATTTGTCCCTTTTTTCGACAAAAAAGATTCCGGCTCCAGCAGGAGAAGAGGAGGAACGGATGAAGCCTTTCTCCAGGTTTTCATCAATGTATTGTCGCAATGTTCCTAGTTCCACCTCCGAGAGGGGGAATATGCGACCGAATGGGATTTCGGCTCCTGGGAGTAATTCAATTGGACAATCGTATGACCGGTGTGGTGGCAGGACATCAGCCTTTTTCTTGTCAAAGACATCTGCAAACTCCTGGTAGGCCGGTGGAATACTCTGGTTGTTGACAGGTACAGGTTGGACTGACAGGCAACTGGCTACATTACTGGTTTCAGGGGCAAGACAGTGCTGTAGGCAATAAGGTGAAGTGAATGAAATTTCTTTCCTGATCCAGTTGATCTGGGGGTTGTGGGCTTGGAGCCATGGGGTACCCAAGATGACAGGGAACATAGGTGAGCTTAGAATGTCGAAACGTATGAATTCCTGATGACCATCAGGAGTAGTAACCAAAAGAGGAGTGGTCTCTTGTGTCACAGGACCGGAACTAGGCAGGGTGCCATCAGCCAGGAGGACTTCCAATCTACGGTTCTTGGGAAGAAGGGCCAGACCGAGCTTTAGTGCTAAGTCCAAGTCCAAGAAACAACTGCATGCCCCGGAGTCGACTATGGCCTGAAGCTGAACCCCCTTGTCGGCCAACTGTAGCGTGATGGAAAGGATAAGGTGAGAAGTGGAAGTTCCGGACATCTGGAAGTACACTGGAGAGTTCTTGGGTACCTTGCTGGGCCTTATGGGGCAGTTGCTCAGGAAATGTCCTTTTCGGCCACAATAGAGACAGAGATTGGCTTGACGCCGACGCTGCTTTTCCTCGGGAGTCAGTGCGGATCGCACCAAACCAACAGGCATAGCGCCAATCTCTGGTCCCTGCACCTTGGGAGTCTGAGAACGTTCAGCCTGGCGCTCTCGAAGGCGTCTATCCAACTGGATGGATAGTTGAATGAGCCCCTCGAGGGTAGCAGGGATGCCGACCCTGGCCAACTCGTCCTTAAGGGATTCAGAAAGCCCCAGGCGAAACTGGTATTTCAACGCAGCCTCATTCCAGTCTGTATCGGCAGACCACCGGCGGAAGTCCACAGCATAGTCTTCCACCGGGCGCCGTTTCTGTTGAAGAGAATGCAGAGCGGCCTCAGCGGTGGCTGTACGCTGGGGGTCATCATACAATTGCGACAGGGCCGTAAAGAACGTTTCCACTGAACTAGTAGCTGGGTCCTTCTGTTCCCATAACCTGTGGGCCCATGCCTGGGGTTCATTGGTCAGCAGGGAGATAAGAAAGCCAACTTTGACAGTCTCAGTGGAAAAGGTACGGGGTTGCAGAGCCAGATATAACAGGCAGGCATTCTTGAAGGATCTGAATTTCTGCCGGTCTCCAGAGAAACGTTCAGGGGTAGGTACCCGCGGTTCTGGGGGCAAAGTCAGTACCGAAGAGGCCGTAGCAGGGAGATTGGTGGAGGAGGAACCAGGATCCAAAAAGGCAGATGGTAGCATAAAATGTTGGAGTTTTCCTTCTAATTGAAGGTATCTTTCCTGAAGAACTTGGACCACTCGTGTAAGGGTAGCCGCCTGTTGGCATAAAGTCTCTATTGGGGACGCACCTCTGCCGGCCTCAGTCATGGCTGGATTATACTGTCAGAGTCCTGGATGTGAGGCCGAATTGCAGAGGGGGCGCCCTTGCGGCTAAGTGCAGCGTAACCCTGGGAGTGAGACAGGGAGTACGGTGCCCAAAGGTGCACGGGTTGCCAGATCGCAGTTGCTGAGTAGCAGATAGCAGGGAGCTGCTAGGGTGCGCTGGTAAGGTTGAAGGGCAACCGTGCAAGGAGGGATTCCAGGTATGGAGCCGTGGAGCAACCAGGAGCGGAGTCAGAGCCAGGCCAATGGTCATTCAGCACAGGAATCAGTCCAAGGTGAGGTACAGCAGGATAATCAGGAACAGAGAAGGTAGCCGAGCCGGGGGTCAAACACAGGAGGACGATCAAGGTACAAATGCGGAGCCGAAGAATAGTCAGATACAAGCCGGGGTCAATGCAGGCGGAATACTGGAGCAGTCAGGCTAGCCGAGTAGTAACAGGAAGCAGATATCACAACAGGAACCAGGAACAAGGAAAACAGGAAGCTGATGATAATCCAGCAACCAGCATGAACCAGCAGCAGGCTTAAATAGGCAGAAGGGCGCCACCATGAGGAATACTGGCAGAATTACCCGTCCTACGGTTATCACCCTGACAGTCTGTAGAGCTCCTCCCTCTTCCCCGCACTCAGTCTGTAGAGCTCCTTCCTCTTCCCCGCACTCAGTCTGTAGAGCTCCTCCCTCTTCCCCGCACTCAGTCTGTAGAGCTCCTCCCTCTTCCCCGCACTCTGTCTGTAGAGCTCCTCCCTCTTCCCCGCACTCAGTCTGTAGAGCTCCTCCCTCTTCCCCGCACTCAGTCTGTAGAGCTCCTCCCTCTTCCCCGCGCTCAGTCTGTAGAGCTCCTCCCTCTTCCCCGCGCTCAGTCTGTAGAGCTCCTCCCTCTTCCCCGCGCTCAGTCTGTAGAGCTCCTCCCTCTTCCCCGCGCTCAGTCTGTAGAGCTCCTCCCTCTTCCTCGCGCTCAGTCTGTAGAGCTCCTACCTCTTCCCTGCGCTCAGTCTGTAGAGCTCCTCCCTCTTCCCCGCACTCTGTCTGTAGAGCTCCTCCCTCTTCCCCGCACTCTGTCTGTAGAGCTCCTCCCTCTTCCCCGCACTCTGTCTGTAGAGCTCCTCCCTCTTCCCCGCACTCAGTCTGTAGAGCTCCTCCCTCTTCCCCGCACTCTGTCTGTAGAGCTCTTCCTCTTCCCCGCACTCTGTCTGTAGAGCTCCTCCCTCTTCCCCGCACCTTGTCTGTAGAGCTCCTCCCTCTTCCCCGCACTCTGTCTGTAGAGCTCCTCCCTCTTCCCCGCGCTCGGTCCTCACAGGGCTCCAGTAGCCAGAATTAGAAGCAAAGCATCAAAAAATGTGTCCAGGATGTTCTCTATCCCTCCAGAGAAACAAATCCCTTCTAAGTACAAATATGTGAAGATCTGATCCGGATGTCCGGCAGAGAGAAACCCGGACAGAGGATGTAAAAACCGGACTGTCCGGGTGAATCCGGATCTCCAGATCATCCCAGAAGGAAAAATCTTCTAAAGATGATCAAGAAAAACATTTCACTGAAGACCAAAGAAATCCCGAAATTTTCAGAGATTTTCTCACTTCCTGTTCTGATTTATAGGACAGGAAGTGAAGGAAAATCTCCCCAAAGAGACAAAGTGTTCACTTAAAGGGAAAGGAGCGCCACACACTGGTCAGATAGATAACCGGTGTCAGCAATCATAATAAAAATATCTTATCAGTTATACCCCCCCCAGTGTCTCCTATGTATTATTATTATGTATGGATCCCCCTCCCCCCCCCCAGTGTCTCCTATGTATTATTATTATGTATGGATCCCCCCTCCCCCCCAGTGTCTCCTATGTATTATTATTATGTATGGATCCCCCCTCCCCCCCCCAGTGTCTCCTATGTATTATTATAATGTATGGATCCCCCCTCCCCTCCCCCCCAGTGTCTCCTATGTATTATTATTATGTATGGATCCCCCCTCCCCTCCCCCCCAGTGTCTCCTATGTATTATTATTATGTATGGATCCCCCCCCCCCCCCCAGTGTCTCCTATGTATTATTATTATGTATGGATCCCCCCTCCCCCAGTGTCTCCTATGTATTATTATTATGTATGGATCCCCCCTCCCCCCCCCAGTGTCTCCTATGTATTATTATTATGTATGGATCCCCCCTCCCCCCCAGTGTCTCCTATGTATTATTATTATGTATGGATCCCCCCTCCCCCCCCCAGTGTCTCCTATGTATTATTATTATGTATGGATCCCCCCTCCCCCCAGTGTCTCCTATGTATTATTATTATGTATGGATCCCCCCTCCCCCCCAGTGTCTCCTATGTATTATTATTATGTATGGATCCCCCCTCCCCCCCAGTGTCTCCTATGTATTATTATTATGTATGGATCCCCCCAGTGTCTCCTATGTATTATTATTATGTATGGATCCCCCCTCCCCCCCAGTGTCTCCTATGTATTATTATTATGTATGGATCCCCCCCCCCCCAGTGTCTCCTATGTATTATTATTATGTATGGATCCCCCCTCCCCCCCCAGTGTCTCCTATGTATTATTATTATGTATGGATCCCCCCTCCCCCCCCAGTGTCTCCTATGTATTATTATTATGTATGGATCCCCCCTCCCCCCAGTGTCTCCTATGTATTATTATTATGTATGGATCCCCCCTCCCCCCCCAGTGTCTCCTATGTATTATTATTATGTATGGATCCCCCCTCCCCCCCCAGTGTCTCCTATGTATTATTATTATGTATGGATCCCCCCTCCCCCCCCCAGTGTCTCCTATGTATTATTATTATGTATGGATCCCCCCTCCCCCCAGTGTCTCCTATGTATTATTATTATGTATGGATCCCCCCTCCCCCCCAGTGTCTCCTATGTATTATTATTATGTATGGATCCCCCCTCCCCCCCAGTGTCTCCTATGTATTATTATTATGTATGGATCCCCCCAGTGTCTCCTATGTATTATTATTATGTATGGATCCCCCCTCCCCCCCAGTGTCTCCTATGTATTATTATTATGTATGGATCCCCCCTCCCCCCCCCAGTGTATCCTATGTATTATTATTATGTATGGATCCCCCCTCCCCCCAGTGTCTCCTATGTATTATTATTATGTATGGATCCCCCCCCCCCCCAGTGTCTCCTATGTATTATTATCATGTATGGATCCCCCCCAGTGTCTCCTATGTATTATTATTATGTATGGATCCCCCCCCCTCCAGTGTCTCCTATGTATTATTATTATGTATGGATCCCCCCTCCCCCCCAGTGTCTCCTATGTATTATTATTATGTATAGATCCCCCCCCCAGTGTCTCCTATGTATTATTATCATGTATGGATCCCCCCCAGTGTCTCCTATGTATTATTATTATGTATGGATCCCCCCTCCCCCCCCAGTGTCTCCTATGTATTATTATGTATGGATCCCCCCTCCCCTCAGTGTCTCCTATGTATTATTATTATGTATGGATCCCCCCTCCCCCCCCCCCCAGTGTCTCCTATGTATTATTATTATGTATGGATCCCCCCCCCACTGTCTCCTATGTATTATTATTATGTATGGATCCCCCCCCCCCCCAGTGTCTCCTATGTATTATTATTATGTATGGATCCCCCCTCCCCCCAGTGTCTCCTATGTATTATTATCATGTATGGATCCCCCCTCCCCCCCCAGTGTCTCCTATGTATTATTATTATGTATGGATCCCCCCTCCCCCCCCCAGTGTCTCCTATGTATTATTATTATTTATGGATCCCCCCTCCCCCCAGTGTCTCCTATGTATTATTATTATGTATGGATCCCCCCTCCCCCCCAGTGTCTCCTATGTATTATTATTATGTATGGATCCCCATCCCCCCCCAGTGTCTCCTATGTATTATTATGTATGGATCCCCCTCCCCCTCCCCCCCCAGTGTCTCCTATGTATTATTATTATGTATGGATCCCCCCTCCCCCCAGTGTCTCCTATGTATTATTATTATGTATGGATCCCCCTCCCCCCCCCAGTGTCTCCTATGTATTATTATTATGTATGGATCCCCCCTCCCCCCCCAGTGTCTCCTATGTATTATTATTATGTATGGATCCCCCCCCCAGTGTCTCCTATGTATTATTATTATTTATGGATCCCCCCTCCCCCCAGTGTCTCCTATGTATTATTATTATGTATGGATCCCCCCTCCCCCCCAGTGTCTCCTATGTATTATTATTATGTATGGACCCCCCCCCCCCAGTGTCTCCTATGTATTATTATTATGTATGGATCCCCCCCCCCAGTGTCTCCTATGTATTATTATTATGTATGGATCCCCCCTCCCCCCCCAGTGTCTCCTATGTATTATTATTATTATGTATGGATCCCCCCTCCCCCCCCCAGTGTCTCCTATGTATTATTATTATGTATGGATCCCCCTCCCCCCAGTGTCTCCTATGTATTATTATTATGTATGGATCCCCCTCCCCCCCAGTGTCTCCTATGTATTATTATTATGTATGGATCCCCCCTCCCCCCCCAGTGTCTCCTATGTATTATTATTATGTATGGATCCCCCCTCCCCCCCAGTGTCTCCTATGTATTATTATTATGTATGGATCCCCCTCCCCCCCCAGTGTCTCCTATGTATTATTATTATGTATGGATCCCCCTCCCCCCCAGTGTCTCCTATGTATTATTATTATGTATGGATCCCCATCCCCCCCCCCCCAGTGTCTCCTATGTATTATTATTATGTATGGATCCCCCTCCCCCCCAGTGTCTCCTATGTATTATTATTATGTATGGATCCCCCCTCCCCCCCAGTGTCTCCTATGTATTATTATTATGTATGGATCCCCCCCCCCAGTGTCTCCTATGTATTATTATTTTGTATCGATCCCCCTCCCCCCCCCCAGTGTCTCCAATGTATTATTATTATTATGTATGGATCCCCCTCCCCCCCCAGTGTCTCCTATGTATTATTATTATTATGTATGGATCCCCCTCCCCCCCCAGTGTCTCCTATGTATTATTATTATGTATGGATCCCCCTCCCCCCCCCAGTGTCTCCTATGTATTATTATTATGTATGGATCCCCTTCCCCCCCAGTGTCTCCTATGTATTATTATTATGTATGGATCCCCCTCCCCCCCAGTGTCTCCTATGTATTATTATTATGTATGGATCCCCCCCCCCAGTGTCTCCTATGTATTATTATTTTGTATGGATCCCCCTCCCCCCCCCCAGTGTCTCCTATGTATTATTATTATGTATGGATCCCCCTCCCCCCCAGTGTCTCCTATGTATTATTATTATGTATGGATCCCCCCCCCAGTGTCTCCTATGTATTATTATTTTGTATCGATCCCCCTCCCCCCCCCAGTGTCTCCTATGTATTATTATTATTATGTATGGATCCCCCTCCCCCCCCAGTGTCTCCTATGTATTATTATTATTATGTATGGATCCCCCTCCCCCCCCAGTGTCTCCTATGTATTATTATTATGTATGGATCCCCCTCCCCCCCCAGTGTCTCCTATGTATTATTATTATGTATGGATCCCCTTCCCCCCAGTGTCTCCTATGTATTATTATTATGTATGGATCCCCCTCCCCCCCAGTGTCTCCTATGTATTATTATTATGTATGGATCCCCCCTCCCCCCAGTGTCTCCTATGTATTATTATTATGTATGGATCCCCCTCCCCCCAGTGTCTCCTATGTATTATTATTATGTATGGATCCCCCCCCCCCAGTGTCTCCTATGTATTATTATTTTGTATCGATCCCCCTCCCCCCCCCAGTGTCTCCTATGTATTATTATTATTATGTATGGATCCCCCCCCCCCCCAGTGTCTCCTATGTATTATTATTATTATGTATGGATCCCCCTCCCCCCCAGTGTCTCCTATGTATTATTATTATGTATGGATCCCCCTCCCCCCCAGTGTCTCCTATGTATTATTATCATGTATGGATCCCCCTCCCCCCCCAGTGTCTCCTATGTATTATTATTATGTATGGATCCCCCCTCCCCCCCCCAGTGTCTCCTATGTATTATTATTATTTATGGATCCCCCCTCCCCCCAGTGTCTCCTATGTATTATTATTATGTATGGATCCCCCCTCCCCCCCAGTGTCTCCTATGTATTATTATTATGTATGGATCCCCATCCCCCCCCAGTGTCTCCTATGTATTATTATGTATGGATCCCCCTCCCCCTCCCCCCCCAGTGTCTCCTATGTATTATTATTATGTATGGATCCCCCCTCCCCCCAGTGTCTCCTATGTATTATTATTATGTATGGATCCCCCTCCCCCCCCAGTGTCTCCTATGTATTATTATTATGTATGGATCCCCCCTCCCCCCCCAGTGTCTCCTATGTATTATTATTATGTATGGATCCCCCCCCCAGTGTCTCCTATGTATTATTATTATTTATGGATCCCCCCTCCCCCCAGTGTCTCCTATGTATTATTATTATGTATGGATCCCCCCTCCCCCCAGTGTCTCCTATGTATTATTATTATGTATGGACCCCCCCCCCCCCAGTGTCTCCTATGTATTATTATTATGTATGGATCCCCCCCCCCCAGTGTCTCCTATGTATTATTATTATGTATGGATCCCCCCTCCCCCCCCAGTGTCTCCTATGTATTATTATTATTATGTATGGATCCCCCCTCCCCCCCCCAGTGTCTCCTATGTATTATTATTATGTATGGATCCCCCTCCCCCCCAGTGTCTCCTATGTATTATTATTATGTATGGATCCCCCTCCCCCCCAGTGTCTCCTATGTATTATTATTATGTATGGATCCCCCCTCCCCCCCCAGTGTCTCCTATGTATTATTATTATGTATGGATCCCCCCTCCCCCCCAGTGTCTCCTATGTATTATTATTATGTATGGATCCCCCTCCCCCCCCAGTGTCTCCTATGTATTATTATTATGTATGGATCCCCCTCCCCCCCAGTGTCTCCTATGTATTATTATTATGTATGGATCCCCATCCCCCCCCCCCCAGTGTCTCCTATGTATTATTATTATGTATGGATCCCCCTCCCCCCCAGTGTCTCCTATGTATTATTATTATGTATGGATCCCCCCTCCCCCCCAGTGTCTCCTATGTATTATTATTATGTATGGATCCCCCCCCCCCAGTGTCTCCTATGTATTATTATTTTGTATCGATCCCCCTCCCCCCCCCCAGTGTCTCCAATGTATTATTATTATTATGTATGGATCCCCCTCCCCCCCCAGTGTCTCCTATGTATTATTATTATTATGTATGGATCCCCCTCCCCCCCCAGTGTCTCCTATGTATTATTATTATGTATGGATCCCCCTCCCCCCCCCAGTGTCTCCTATGTATTATTATTATGTATGGATCCCCTTCCCCCCCAGTGTCTCCTATGTATTATTATTATGTATGGATCCCCCTCCCCCCCAGTGTCTCCTATGTATTATTATTATGTATGGATCCCCCCCCCCAGTGTCTCCTATGTATTATTATTTTGTATGGATCCCCCTCCCCCCCCCCAGTGTCTCCTATGTATTATTATTATGTATGGATCCCCCTCCCCCCCAGTGTCTCCTATGTATTATTATTATGTATGGATCCCCCCCCCAGTGTCTCCTATGTATTATTATTTTGTATCGATCCCCCTCCCCCCCCCAGTGTCTCCTATGTATTATTATTATTATGTATGGATCCCCCTCCCCCCCCAGTGTCTCCTATGTATTATTATTATTATGTATGGATCCCCCTCCCCCCCCAGTGTCTCCTATGTATTATTATTATGTATGGATCCCCCTCCCCCCCCAGTGTCTCCTATGTATTATTATTATGTATGGATCCCCCTTCCCCCCCAGTGTCTCCTATGTATTATTATTATGTATGGATCCCCCTCCCCCCCAGTGTCTCCTATGTATTATTATTATGTATGGATCCCCCCTCCCCCCCAGTGTCTCCTATGTATTATTATTATGTATGGATCCCCCTCCCCCCAGTGTCTCCTATGTATTATTATTATTGTATGGATCCCCCTCCCCCCCCAGTGTCTCCTATGTATTATTATTATGTATGGATCCCCCTCCCCCCCCAGTGTCTCCTATGTATTTATTATTATGTATGGATCCCCCCCCCCCCCAGTGTCTCCTATGTATTATTATTATGTATGGATCCCCCCTCCCCCCCAGTGTCTCCTATGTATTATTATTATGTATGGATCCCCCTCCCCCCCAGTGTCTCCTATGTATTATTATTATGTATGGATCCCCCCTCCCCCCCCCAGTGTCTCCTATGTATTATTATTATGTATGGATCCCCCCCCCCCCCAGTGTCTCCTATGTATTATTATTATGTATGGATCCCCCCTCCCCCCCCAGTGTCTCCTATGTATTATTATTATGTATGGATCCCCCCTCCCCCCCCCAGTGTCTCCTATGTATTATTATTATGTATGGATCCCCCTCCCCCCCAGTGTCTCCTATGTATTATTATTATGTATGGATCCCCCTCCCCCCCCCAGTGTCTCCTATGTATTATTATTATGTATGGATCCCCCATCCCCCCCCAGTGTCTCCTATGTATTATTATTATGTATGGATCCCCCCTCCCCCCCCAGTGTCTCCTATGTATTATTATTATGTATGGATCCCCCCTCCCCCCCAGTGTCTCCTATGTATTATTATTATGTATGGATCCCCCTCCCCCCCCCCAGTGTCTCCTATGTATTATTATTATGTATGGATCCCCCATCCCCCCCAGTGTCTCCTATGTATTATTATTATGTATGGATCCCCCTCCCCCCCCAGTGTCTCCTATGTATTATTATTATGTATGGATCCCCCCTCCCCCCCAGTGTCTCCTATGTATTATTATTATGTATGGATCCCCCTCCCCCCCAGTGTCTCCTATGTATTATTATTATGTATGGATCCCCCTCCCCCCCCCAGTGTCTCCTATGTATTATTATTATGTATGGATCCCCCATCCCCCCCCAGTGTCTCCTATGTATTATTATTATGTATGGATCCCCCCTCCCCCCCAGTGTCTCCTATGTATTATTATTATGTATGGATCCCCCCTCCCCCCCAGTGTCTCCTATGTATTATTATTATGTATGGATCCCCCTCCCCCCCCAGTGTCTCCTATGTATTATTATTATGTATGGATCCCCCCTCCCCCCCCAGTGTCTCCTATGTATTATTATTATGTATGGATCCCCCTCCCCCCCAGTGTCTCCTATGTATTATTATTATGTATGGATCCCCCCTCCCCCCCAGTGTCTCCTATGTATTATTATTATGTATGGATCCCCCTCCCCCCCAGTGTCTCCTATGTATTATTATTATGTATGGATCCCCCTCCCCCCCAGTGTCTCCTATGTATTATTATTATGTATGGATCCCCCCTCCCCCCCAGTGTCTCCTATGTATTATTATTATGTATGGATCCCCCCTCCCCCCAGTGTCTCCTATGTATTATTATTATGTATGGATCCCCCTCCCCCCAGTGTCTCCTATGTATTATTATTATGTATGGATCCCCCCTCCCCCCCAGTGTCTCCTATGTATTATTATTATGTATGGATCCCCCCTCCCCCCCCAGTGTCTCCTATGTATTATTATTATGTATGGATCCCCCCTCCCCCCCCAGTGTCTCCTATGTATTATTATTATGTATGGATCCCCCCTCCCCCCAGTGTCTCCTATGTATTATTATTATGTATGGATCCCCCCTCCCCCCAGTGTCTCCTATGTATTATTATTATGTATGGATCCCCCCTCCCCCCCCAGTGTCTCCTATGTATTATTATTATGTATGGATCCCCCCTCCCCCCCCAGTGTCTCCTATGTATTATTATTATGTATGGATCCCCCCTCCCCCCCCAGTGTCTCCTATGTATTATTATTATGTATGGATCCCCCCTCCCCCCCCAGTGTCTCCTATGTATTATTATTATGTATGGATCCCCCCTCCCCCCCCCAGTGTCTCCTATGTATTATTATTATGTATGGATCCCCCCTCCCCCCCCAGTGTCTCCTATGTATTATTATTATGTATGGATCCCCCCTCCCCCCCCCAGTGTCTCCTATGTATTATTATTATGTATGGATCCCCCCTCCCCCCCCCAGTGTCTCCTATGTATTATTATTATGTATGGATCCCCCCTCCCCCCCTCCCAGTGTCTCCTATGTATTATTATTATGTATGGATCCCCCTCCCCCCCCCCAGTGTCTCCTATGTATTATTATTATGTATGGATCCCCTCCCCCCCAGTGTCTCCTATGTATTATTATTATGTATGGATCCCCTCCCCCCCCCAGTGTCTCCTATGTATATGTATGGATCCCCCCC